>WBNM01037303.1:0-78960 GCA_013399055.1 Ramphastos sulfuratus
CCTCAAACCAGCACACCCTGTAAAACTTCAAATTGCTTTGTGAGGTGAAATTGCATCAAAGGATAATCTACCAGCAGGAGAGCAGAGAGCACACTATGTTTACTTACATATTTTAAACTCCACTGTAGTCTCATATGTTGTCACTCTCAAATGTTGCAAGGCACTGTATTATTACATACCATTTTAATTTTTGCAGGATGCTTTGCACATGCAGGATCCTTTGTTTTCCATATCATAATTTTGGCTTGACTTGGGGGAATCTTCTTCATAGTGCCAAAGCAAAATTTTAATCAGGAACTATGCAATATTTCATAATATCCCTAAAGTACCCACTTCTAGATTCAGACATTACACAATACTTGTTCAAACTAAATTTAAGCATACAATATGTAGTATTAGGAAACTGTTAGCTACCCTCAGCTGAATATCTGGAATAAAATCTGGTGGGAGAAAAAAAAATAAGCAGGAGGTAGCTAAGAAAGGAAATGGAAGTTTCTTTTTTTGGTGGGTTTTTTTGGGTTTTTTTGTTTATTTTTAAAACAAGCAGGCTGTTGTAAGCTGATCATGATGATTTGGTCTTTCATTTTCAAGTTGGAGATTGAGATAATTGCTAATTTGAATGCTGAGAAAGTAGCCCTGCTAAAATAGAATTATTTTAGGTTGGAAAAGACTTTTAAATCATCAAGTCAAATCATCAACCTAACACTGCCACATCCACCACTAAACCACGTAGCTAGTGTCACATCTACAGAAACACTGCCAGGGATGGTGATTCCATCACTTCCCTGGACATCTTGTTCAACTGCATAAGAACCCTTTTGGCAAAGAATTTTTTTCTAATGCCCACGCTAAACCTCCCTTAGCACAACTTGTGGCCAATTCCTCTCATTCCATTGTTTGTTACTTGGAAGAAGAGACCAACTCCTACCTCACTACAATCTCAAGTAATTGTAGAGAGCAAGAAAGTCTACCCAGGGCATTCTTTTCTCCAAGTTAAACAACTCCAGTGCCTTCAGCCACTCCTTGTAAGACTTGCTTTCTAGACACTTCACCATCTTTGTTGCCCATTTTTGGACATGTTCCAGCAACTCAATGTCTTTCATGTATTCAGGTGCCCAAAACTGAAGACACTACATGAGGTTTGAGTAAACACCTTATCTTGGAATTGTAGCTAACTACCATTATAATAAGAGACATTATATTTGTGTTAATGTATTGCACAGACTTTATTCAATCCAAAATTATGTTTTTTTTACAATAACCCCAAACTCAAGATCAGTTGTCTAAGATATGACAGAATGTGCTGGTTTGAGGCTAATTGGAATATTTTAACGGAGAAAATTATATTATAGGCTGTGAAAAGGAAACAATGGTGATGTCTACTTCACTCATAGGCTTGCTGAGATGTTTAAGTACTCAAAACATAGATAAGTTAGTCTCTGGGGCACAGCGTCTCGGGTGGTCTAGCTTCTGGCTTCCTCCTCTCTGCCAAGTAACCTCACTAATCATTTTCCTTCTAACCCACCTGGCCGATCCTCCAAATACACCTTGCACGTAAGGCAAACCCTGGGGTAAGGTAGAGGGGTGGGGAGAAGGTGGAAGGGTGGTTGGAAGCCTCTCCTGGGGTCTCTGATTTCTGGGAGGGGTGTTGTCTTTCTGTATTACATTCAACTTGCGTATTTCTGTAAATATTCCTGTATATTTTGTATATCTCTGCTTGTACATTGTGCTAAGCAGTAAATATAGCTTCAGTCCTTAACTTCCAGCTCGCTGAGTCTAGTCTGGGTGATTTTACAAAGTGTGGGGAGGGGGGCAGGGAACTCCCAAACCATCACACAGAAGACTCGAAAGTCCTAAGTACAAGAGGCCACCGCTCTTCTGCAACATGGCCAAGTTCAGCAGGATGTGGAAGAGTTGTCAGTTTTCAGCTATATCCTGCAGTTGTCCATGTACCTGCCAAATAATGATTCCAACAGAACTCTCAGAATTTTGTAAACAATTGTGAGAAAGTAATGAAGAGAAGCATTATGGTTTGCTGCACAGATCAAAGGCAAATCAAGGCTGAACTGATTGATTTAATGCAGGCAATATGTGATTAACTTCAGTAAAAGTGACAGATTAAAATGCTCACCCTTTCTACTATCATCAACAAAGAAGCTGTAAACCATCTAAATAAAAGAAATACAACCTCAACTCCGAAGGTACAGATTTAATCCATGTCATTCAACTCTACACAAAATCTATTAAACAAAACCCCAAATCCCTAAGTGTGACTACCTCAGTCACCAGAGGCAGTTGCAGACACCTTGCCAAGGAACATTCTGCTTGTTCTGAATATCTTACCATTCACCACTCTGATACTGGGCTTCTTGGCCTGAGCCAACACTACCCTTCCAAAGCTGTCATTTACTGATAGTGAAGAGAATCAGAAACTCATCTCTCCCCAGAAGTCCCTGCAGCTGGCTTCAGCACTTTCAGCTACACTTCTTAAGATGCAGCAAGCAGCCCCACCTCTCAAGGCTGCTCAGCATAGCCCCTGGAACTATCTTGCTGCTGGTAAACTTTAGCAAATTAAGCCACAAGGCACCAGGCTAGCTTCCTCCACAATTTAAAACCACAGTTATTAAAAAAATGTATCAATTTAAGAAAAAAAAAAAAGAGGGAACATTTTCCTTGAAACACGCATTACTCTCAAGACTTTCCCTTGAAAACCACTGTGAACAATAAATAAAATTTCACTTTCAAATCACAGGAACAGCTCCTGCTACTGCAATGAAAATATAGCCAAGCCTGTGCATGGTCAAAAGAAAATAAGTATCTCTGAAGTCTTGCAATTACTCTGCCCCTTCTCTGCTCCTTTTCCAAGAAAGCATGGAAACTGCCAGTATCATGTGTTGCTTCATCAGCCAAAGTAGCAGGCTTGTAGACAATTTAGAAATTCCAACTTGGTTGATTAAGCACAGCAGTATGGTTTTCCCCATACTTATGCTTTAATAAATCCTGGAAACTGAACTAGAGAATACTTAATCCCTCCAAGCCAGCTCTGAACCCTAGGAAATGTATTCTCCTTGTGTGTATTTCTCAAATGTCACTAACATTAGATGTAGCTTGTGTGACTAATAAGCCAAAGCAATTAACGGCTCGGGATATGAAACAAAAAAGTTCCAAAAGCAAAAACTGCATAAGTTTATAGTATGGCCACAGATTTATGTCCTCCCCTTATCTCGTTGAGGGTATCTCAATTTGTGATGAACTGTCAAAGGTCTAGCTTAACGCAACCAAATTGTCAGATGCTGTTTAAAATGGCAGGAAAATGAGTAATACATGAAAGGAAGAACAATGTTACTATGTGATGCTTAAGAACATAGTGCTTGAGCGTGTCCAGAGAANTCCATTTAGCAGGCTAAGTTTAAGGAGCTTATATATATAGCATATACATAAAAGCTCCTTATATACATTCTTCCATATAGAACACCTAAAGAAACTCTGCACTTTTTGCAGAGCTTGAAGTAACAAAGTAGTACACAGAACAGACACTCACAAGTTAAAAATACTTCAAAAACAAGTAATCTAAGGATGGATCATCAGACTTCCAGCATGTGCTGGTTTGAGGCTAATTGGCATATTTTAATGGAGAAAATTATGCTATAAGCTGTGAAAAGGAAACAATGGTTTCTACTTCACTCATGGGCTTGCTGAGATGTGTAAGAATAAGAATAGAAAACAAAGATAAGACAAAGGCTTGCAGACAGTTTCAGGCTGTTTGGCTTCTTGCTTTCTCCTCTCTGCCAAGTAACCTCACTAACCACTTTCCTTCTAACTCCCCTGGCCAATCCTCCAAACTCACCTTGTGTGTAAGGCAAACCTTGGGGTAAGGTATAGGGGTGGGGAGAAGGTGGAAGGGTGTTTGGAAGCCCCTCCTGGGGTCTCTAATTTCTGGGAGGGGTGTTTTGTTTCTGTATTACCTTTAACTTGTATATTTCTGTAAATGTTCCTGTCTATTGTGTATATATCTGCTTGTATATTGTGCTGAGCTGTAAATAGAGCTTCAGTCCTTAACTTCCAGCTGGCTGAGTTCTAGTCTGGGTGATTTTACAAAGTTGGGGGGGGGCAGCGGGTAGCTCCCAAACCATCACACAGTAACTCATGCAGAAACACAGAAGCCATGCACTTTCCTTACCTGATTTTTGAAGGAGTAGCGTGAGAGGAACAACAGAAACAGACACAAGAGTTTCTTGAAAAAACAGCAGCTCTGGAGACATGCAAAAACTAAAGAGGCACAGAACCTTAAGCAGAGAGTCCCTCTGCAGGAACAGATTGAACAGGACTTCCTTTTCTGGTGCCATTTTGTGTATTTATATGTAAACTAAATTTTATGTCCTTAACTTCTCCTAGAACAAGACTTGATGGTATTAATCATTCAAAGCTAAAAGGGGTCAAGAACATCTTTAGCATACAGTCCCCTGTAGCACACAGTTGATGTAAATGTCTTTATTAAAATCAACAGCAATACAGTATGAGAGTTACATACTTTCAGCAGGTACTGACAATTTAATAAATGGAAATTCCCATCACCTAATGGTCTTTATTTTGTTGTCTGAAATATCACTAATTTCAATTCTCTGATAACATTCTTCTGAACTACCCTTCCAGGGAAATCTACCCAAAGAGATTTCTAGGAAGCTGATTTCTTGGTCAGATGAACTCCTTTCTTAAGGCAGTATTAGTATGCTTACAGAATTTTCTCACAGCACAGCTCCAACACATGGTGCAGACTGTAGCTAAGCTTTAGTTTTGTGAATTTTAAGACATGCTGTGAAATAGTCATGGTTAAATTTAGCATCCCTTTCTCCTTCCAGATACTTTGGAGTCAGTGTAAAAAGAGACTGGTTTTTAAGCTCAGACTGGGATGACTGTAAGCTACATTAGGTAGCACAACTTAAAACCATCATTTGGTTCCTTCCTATGATAATGAATTATTAGCAATTGGGACTATTAAACATAAAGAAATACTCCCAGCATCAAAACGAACAAACAAAAAACAACGAAGGAAAAAAAAAACAACTTTGTTAGTACCAAAAGTTGGGAGGAGTATGCAGGAGAGCATTGCCTGATGCAGCTTTTGTGCTGATAGGCACAGAGCCATGGCTAGGCTAGGAAGCAAGTCCTGCCAGTGCAGGCACAATAGCAAGCAATATAAGCAAGACAAAGCAATCTCACCTCATCAAAGCTGCACCAGCCTGGGACAGTAAGGAGTTTCCACATTCAAGCCCTCTTCTAAAATACATTCTTTTCATCCATTATAGAGGTAGGAAAAATACTTTTTTAGAACTTGAAATGAATATGTGTATTTGGTTTATTTAACTTTGGAAGGATAGGAGGAAGTTCTTTACAGTGCGGGTGGTGAGAAACTGGAACAGGTTGCCCAGGGAGGTTGTGGCTGCTCCCTCCCTGGAGGTCTTCAAGGCCAGGTTGGATGAGGCCTTGAGTAACCTGTACTAGTGGGAGGTGTCCCTGCCTATGGCAGGGGGTTGGAGCTAGATGATCCTTGAGGTCTCCTTCCAACCTTACCATTCTATGATTCTATGATAGGAAATAAACAGAGATGGAATATAGGACATGCACTTTACATAAAACATTTGCGTGGATTTTCTGTATCAAATCAGTATTTTAAAACTCTGTTACATAAGAGAAGGGGGAAAAAAAAATCCCTATTTTGGCCAAGTTATATACAATCTGGATGACTAGATCTCATTTAAATAAAGGTCTAATAATAGCTCAGGAAGTAATGCTCAGCTGTACTGAAAAGTTATTTTCTCTCTTGTAAATGATATTTATTTTTAATGTTTATGAAAGAGAATTGTTTATTTTAGCAGTGAACTGTCTCTCCAAGCAATCTATCTGGTCAGAGATTATAACATCAGTACAGTTCAGAGTATCTACACTCAAACAACAGCCCAAGTGCTCCCCTGCTTCAAAAGGACAAGTTTAGGTCAGACACTTAATTTAGTTGCCTGCCTTTTATCAGTTTGTGCTGTAACTTCTACATTATGTTTTATCTAACTGATTCTTATAATTTTTAAGTAAATCATGCCTCGAGCGACTTGTAAAGCTATTTCTGCAACTGCAAATTATTCTAAGTGAATTATACAGAAAGAGAATTCAATGTTCCCCATTTAATAATCCCCAAATGGTTTTAACAGAACGTTGTAGGGCTTGTATCATGGAATACAGTATCTGAAAGAGAGAGCAAGTAGAAAGGATAGGTTGCTATTTATGGTAGTCATTAAAAGATAAGTAACTTGCTTCTTTATTTTCCAGTGCACCATCTTCTCTGCTCAAAGCTTTCAGATTACAGCTGACAAAGAGCAAAAAGGAGTGGAGGGTTCTTCTCTGTTTTGCACTATGAGATATCACCCCCATACCCACTGCTTTACTCCTAACTTGCAAAATGTAGATGGTTTGCTCAAGATGTAATACAGTATTTAACATTTGGTATCTAGCTTTCCAAACATTCATCTAAGTCAAGTTATTGCTCACTCTCATTTCTAGTAGGTTTAGCTGTGCTGATTGCACTATAGTTCTCCTCACTTATTATTCCTCACTAATTACTTTTATTACAACACAGGAAATATTTGAGCACTTCTCCACTTCTATTAGAAATACAAAAATATAAATTCAGTAGTAAAGGTGCAAAACTGCATTCAACTCAGTAATCCATCATGATAGGAATACCAAAGACATTGGTTTGCTTCAGAGACAACTCCAGTTTTCCATGGCCAAACCTTTTCTAAAATAAGGTAAATCAAGTCCAAAAGAATTCCTGAGAGTCAGTCTGCAGCTACACCAGTTCATGTAAGCAGGGCTAGTAGTAGGTGACAAAAAGCTTTGAAAATTGTCAAAAACCCAGAAAGTAATGCAAGTGCTTTTTTTGTCTGCATTTAACGTAAGAGGCTATGCCCTGCTGAGTACCTACAAAAAGAGTGGCTGCAGGCAATGCAGGTAAATTTTGCTTAAGCCATAGAACTAGAGATCCTATTAAATTTCTAATCACTCAGCCTCTCCTTGTACTCTACAAGCTGCATTGTGATTGTACACTCCTCCTGGCATTTTAACTATGGGAGAAAAGAACTATTCATAGCTTCTTTTCCTGCACACCTGTGGGCAGACAATACTATGCAGTAGCTGTACTCTTTCACAGGAGTATCTGCATTTCTGCATATAACAAATTACTCTGTACTACACAATGCTCATTTCACCTTCCTTGCACCTATTCCTAATACTAATTGGCTGCAAAAACCAGTGATGAGTAGCACTCTTGTAACACTATAGTAACAGCACTTGATTAGAGAATCAATGAGTAGATATTGTAGAATCTGTAGCTCAGATTTAGTCTAAGATCAAAAAACCCTATTTCTGTCTACACCAGACAGGAGCCCAATTCTCACAGAACTATGTCTATATGTAAAGTACAATACTTCATCCTGATTACCACTTACAAAACTAAAAAGCAAATTAATGCCCTCCTTTGAAAAATATGTATATTATTTCGTAACAAAGTCCAAATTAATTCCTTAGCTACTTTGAGATCATGCACTCAGAAATTCACAGCTGTAGAACTGATGGCTGCAAGGCAGCCTCAAAAATAAAACTTTACACTAACACACCATTGTGACTCACAGTATGCTCCCTCTATCTGCATTCGTTTTAGAAAAGTGATGAACTGATGACAGGTGTCAGTTTGTGCTTCTTAAAAGAAGGATCAGATGGAATCCCAGATTGTAGTTTTAACAGAGGTCAAATAAGAAAATACTTTTAGAGTTCCAGAGAGCCTAGAGAACCATGTGGCCAACAGTTATCCTAAGAGAGCTCATTTTTAATACTGTTGTCTCTGGGACACGTGGAAAGAGAATAGTTAATTGCTCTCTGCGAATCGCAGAATTGGGACTTAATCTGGCGTTGTAAAAATGATTCCTTTTTTAACCAAATAATGACACAATTTATTGTATGGTTAGCTAAACTGTTCTGAAAACATGTATTTTTCCAGTTCTTTATGTCCATGCAACTGTTACAACTTTCCACAGGAGTACAGTAGCTGCAAGTAAAAGGATGGTTGTGACGGGTAAATTACGAAGAGAAACAAATGCCTCAATTACAGCCGAAAAAAAACCCTAACAGTCAACATGGAGGCCATACTCCATCAAATATCAAGCTTTTGCTTCCAGTGTCTATAAGCACCAAGAATGAAATCACTCTGTAGCAGTGTCCCTGTCCTTTGTGCAGCAGAAGCTGTTCCTTGGCAACCGATGCAGACAACTCAGTTGCCACAGAAACAGGACAGACTAATTTATAAAAACTCTGAAACAAGGCAAGTGTAAAGCCAATCCTAAATAGGGAGAGGATATTCTGTATTACTTCCTACAGCATTCCCACAGTTACCAAAAAAAAAAAAAAAAATCCTAAATTGCTAGGTATAATTTTCCAATAGTTCTGTAAAATTTTGTTTACATAAAGCCAATGTTGCTTTGCATCAGCAGCAAGAAGCTCCTTTTTCCCTTTGGTTCAAGTAGGCAAATACACCTGAAGATTTATACTGCAGCTGAACAGGAACACTTCCCACTTAATTTCTCTTTTAGGAAAGAGGAAGGCTGAGAGGAAAAGGAACAGAACTGTTGGGGGGTGGGGTGTGCTGGATAAGGCAAGTGTTCATGCAGTGAAAAGGTAGAACAATTGTGTACATCATAGCTTGCCCGAGCTTAAGAATGTATATTCAAGTTTCCTCTTAACAAACATTTATTAGCAGGAAATATTTTGCCTTTAGTACTTAGATGGCAGAGACAGCCATCTCCTGAACACATTTTACCACCACTTACATTTTGTGCATGTGCACGTTGTGGAGAGAGTGCTCAAGGCATGCCTTTGTACCACTGACGGGGGCAAAGCCCACCACATGCTGCATTTCCTGGGAAAGGAAACCAATCTAACCAGTCCTCCCTTCAAAGAGAAAACTGCCTAGCCAGGCAACTTAACTCCTCAGCATGGAATATTCAAGAGAAAGTGAGATGAAGAGAGCCTGAGTACATCTGCTCAGCAACACTGACTCACTGATGACAGGTTCCTACCTATAGGCACAGGATGCATTCTCCTCCTACCATGCTACCCTCAACACTCTGCAATTTGCCATGACACATACATAGAATCAGAGTTAGGCAGTAACTATTTGTTTACTGGCCAGCTGGCTATTGCCAAACAGGGCATCAGTCACAAGAGTCCTGGCTGCCTAATCTCCACAAGGGGAAAAGTCTGCTTGCAGCACTATGAGGGCATTAAATGGAGCCTGGTTTATTTATCCAAACCAATTCCATAAAGTCACTGAAACTTCTTCAAAGTCGCTATTGTTCTTTCAAGTTTGACTTAGCAGACCCATGGATTCAAAATTTGTTAGGAAAGGACTGAAATAAATAGCCCACACACTTTATTACCATAGGCAACTAAACCAGAACTGAAGACATCAGCAAGTTTAGAAGAAAATGCAACCTCTTGATGCTTTCTGCAAATCAATCAGTCATACAACTGTACTCATTCTCAGCTATTCAGTGAATTGTGAAAAACAGTATTCTCACTGGCAGTTATCATCAAGATTGGCAGGTGTGTAAAAACCCAGTGGAGAGAAAGGAAAACAGCTGCTCTGCAGCTGTTGCACGTCCATCAGTTATCATGAAAAGGGTAAAAGGGGAAAAAAACCCCAATGAAGCGAAACAAAAACCCAGCCTTCCCAGTTGCCCCAGTTAAAATCTTGCCTGTGATTTAAATGAAGAAATTAGGCACAGATTACATTAACACAATAGTGAAATTATTTCTCAGCTACAGACTGCTCGTAACAAGTTTCTCCAGCGTATTACATTGTGCACCAACAGCCTATTTCCCACCACAAGTTCACTTGAACAACCTGACAAATACTATTGCATGCAGCTTCCCTTAAGATTTTTTTAAAGTAGAGGTTATAATTGAATTTAGCTTAAAGGTTTGGTGTACCAAATATGTGAAGTTCTTTCTAAGATGTGAATTCTGTCATCTCAAGTAACAAGTAGTAGGACAAGAAGAAATCACCTCAAGTTGTGTTAAGGGAGATTTACATTGACTATTAGGAAAAGAAGTTTCACCAAAAAAGCTGTCAAGCATTGGAACAGGCTGCCCAGGGAAGTGGTGGAGTCACCATTCCCAGAGGTATTTAAAAGAAGTATAGATGTGGTGCTCAGTGATGTGGCTTAGTGGTGAACTTGGCAGTGTTCAGTTTAGAGTTGGACTTGATGATCTTAGAGGTCTTTCACAACCTAAATGATTCTCTGACTCTGTAAGCAATAACAAACATTTGCCTAGTACCTCTGAAAGTAACAATCATAGAATGGTAAGGTTGGAAGGGACCTCAAAGATCATCTAGTTCCAACCCCCTGCCATAGGCAGGGACACCTCCCACTAGCACAGCTCACTCAAGGCCTCATCCAACCTGGCCTTGAACACCTCCAGGGAGGGACCAGCCACAACCTCCCTGGGAAACCTGTGCCAGTGTCTCACCACCCTCACTGGAAAGAACTTCCTCCTAACATCCAGTCTAAATCTCCCTCTGCTAGTTTAAACCCATTGCCCCTTAGTCCTGTCATTGCAAGAACTCATAAATAGTCCCTCCCCAGCCTTCCTGTAGGCCCCCTTCAGATACTGGAAGGCTACTATAAGGTCTCCTCGAAGCCTTCTCTTCTGCATCTTCGTATGAAAGCAATACATTTTAATAACTCTAAAAATCAGCACCAGTGTTAAAATAACAACTCTGTTGGTGACAAGTCTTCTCAAATATGAAAAGATTTTAACAAATATTTTGAACAAAATGGCAGATTGTTTCCATCTATGTGTGATAGAGCAAGATTGGGAAGAAGCACCCCAGCCTTTCTAGTAACATTTTCCTCTACAAAGACAGCTGTATGTGTTATCTCATAAATGAAAACTCCCCTTATCAAGTCAGCTACCCAGTTAAGGACTAGTACAGACAGGCTTTCCTCAGTACTCACTCCTAGCAGAACCAAACTTTACAAATCTGTGGGAAATCTGAGCCATACTAACAAGGGTCAGGGAGAAGACAGAGTGGTGAAAGTACACCTGAAATTAAAAACAAAAAAACCCACCCACCACTGGGACTGCACAGATTTTGTTCAGAAACTGTTGACTGGAAGACAGAACGACAGACACAACACACAGAACCCAATCAACCAACCACTCAAAAAAAAAAAAAAAAAAAAGTAGGACACAATTAAAAAAAACAAAAAAATCTAAGTCCTTACTTGTTACAAAGACAAGAATGTGAGCACTGGATTGTGGGTGTATGTGTACCTAAGCACACAAATGGAGCTCTAATTTGCCCTTCTCCAGTGGGCAACAACAACTAGCAGAGATTTATGCAGATTCCAACAAAATGAAACCTGAATTACACAGGGTCATGAAAGAAAGGGGGGGGGGGGAAATCCACAAAAAGAGTAGATTAATTGTATCCTTGTTCAGGAAATAACTTTATATTTATTGGAAGAATGAAAAAGCACCATCCACCCACCTTTCACTTTGCCATTTTGCCCCTTCCTACACACCATCTTCTGTATAGGAAAGGAAAAATGCAGAAAGACTCCAGCTTGCCCAGCTGTTTTGCAGATGGTATTGTCTCTCTATAAAACAATTTCAAAGCAAGTAAATGATATGTCTGAAGAGAGCTCTCAGAAGATAGGAAATTTTATGAATGAGAGCAGTAGGAAAACACCCTGGTTAATTTAGTTTAATACTCTATTGCAGAATGTGTCACAATACTTGAAGCCTGTTAGCATTAGCCAGTTGACTCATGATGGTATTATTCACATGTAGCATTTCAGTCTTTTTCTGAGAAAGGAAGTTAAAGAACATGAAGCCTAGAGAAAATTTTAAATCATACAGAAAAGAGCTGTGTAAAGGGAAGAAAACCCCAAATTATGTTTACATTAACAAGATAGAACAAAGTGAGATTACTAAGGCTATTATCTGCTAGAACTTTTATTCAAAATGTCCTTTTTTGGCTTCACTTACAGCTTCACCAAATTAACTCTTGAGATATGTTTGCAACTAAATGTTTTTCAAGCTTGCTAAAGATACATACTTGGATATATTGCACCTTATGTAGACAGGAGAAGCTATAAGTTACTTGTGATACTATTGAAAAGGCAGAAACACCTACCCTCCCAGGGTCTAAAGGCTCAAAGAGAGAGAGGATGCATTACTTGGGATTTGCCAGGAAATAGCTGCTGCTTCTGCAGTACCTCAAACTTTTACTTACACTGCTCCCATAAGAGTTAGCAGTTACTTTTCCTGACCTACATGCAACAGGTTTCTCTGTAAGGAGCACAGGTGATCTTTTTGTGTCTCCAGTAGCTCTGTACTGCTTCCCACAAACTCTTCTCTCCTTGCTGTTCCCTCTGACACCATACCAGCCTACTAGCATCATCCCTGACAATTTTATACTGTCCTCTCAACTTTTGACTGTAGCTCCTCTCATAGAGAGCAGATTACCCAGTCTCATTCTCGTCTTCTATGTCCACTACTAAATAATTACCCTCACCTTCTCTACATCTTTAAGTAATTGAGATTAAATACTAATCTAAAAATTAATTATGCACACCTTACTAAAGGCAAAATGTCTCAGTCTTATTTTGCATAAGCCTCCCATTTAACTATTATCCAGGATTTTCTGCCTAACCTTGATTAGGATTGAGGGCAGAAGCCTTTGTTCTTTCTAATGCAGCACACGCCCACTGCACCTTGCAAAACTGTTCCAGCTCCACTTGACAAGCTGAAAATGACTTCTCACCTTTTTTTAATCTACTTGGAGTTTTTTGTACTAAGTTTAAATACGTATTTCCAGAGAGCAATCTTAAATAATACAGAAAAAAAAATAATAAGGAAAGCTGGTACACGTCTTTACTGAGGCTTTGTTCCCAAAGAACGGAAACAATTATTGTACAGACAGACTACCATTGATTTGGAGCACAAGAACCTCCCACACACTCTACATAGGTTGTTCTGAGGAGAGAAATTTGGAGCTGTAAGGCTGCCTGTCATCTCAGGATTTCAGAATTATGTTAAGCTGTGACAGGCTGGTTAAAAAGGAAAAAAAAAAAAAATCAACAGCTAAACTTGACTGCATAATATCATAAAGTTCCTGTTTCAGTGCTAATGCAGGACAAAATCCTGCAGTTTGAAACTAAAGGCAAAGTCTCCTCTGCTGGAATACTGGAGCTGAACTGGAGGCACTGGTGAGGAGCTTCAATCAGTATAGGCACAATACAGGTTATTTTCCAGAGCACCTCCCTCATTCCATCAATCATTTTGATTATTTGGCTATAAGAGAAGCAGCACTGCTAAAGCTTTCCTCTTCCTACAGAAGTACAATGTGACATTCAGTTGCTCCTCTCCCCCTCTTTCTGAAACATTTAAGAGAGCAGTTCCTACTGTATGCTGTGAAAGATGACTGTCATTCACTTGGACTCAGCACAAGAGAAACCAGAGATTTATTTTCTTTTCTAGGACAGCCCTCCTCCATCTGCAGATAGCAGAGTTTTTACAGGGATGCCACATTTAAAAGCTACTCCTCCCACAGTGTTACTGAAGACTTGCCAGAGAAAAGAAAGTCACATCCTTTCATTCTCATCACCTCCCTCTTCTCACAGACAACCAAAGTATAAAACACAGCAGGCTATATATCAGAACCTCACATTTAATTACTGCTGCTTAAACAGGAGTTAAATGAACCTGTAATGTAATTCTGGTTGAAAGTATTTTTCAGGAAGATTTATTCCTACAAATACTACTAATCTATAATGACTCCTATACATCTTTACATTTCTGCTCCTTTGATTCTGCATTTAGAATTTAGTAAATATTTTAAAATAATTTTAGCTTCATGGCATTATTTGTCACTCATATCTTAATGCCTTTGACACTGTCTGCCACAACAAGCTCCTGGCAAAGCTGGCAGCTCATGGCTTCGAAAAATTCACTCTGATACAGGTCAAGAACTGGCTGGAGGACTGGGCCCAGAGCATGATGGTGAATGGTGCCACATCCAGTTGGCAACCAGTCACTAGTGGTGTCCCCCAGGGATCAGTGCTGGTCCTGTTCAATATCTTTATTGATGATCTGGACTAGGGGGTTGAGTCCAGCATCAGCAAGTTTGCAGATGACACCAAGTTAGGAGGAGGTGTCAACCTGTTGGAGGGTAGGAGGGAGGGCTCTGCACAGAGACCTAGACAAGCTGGATGGGTGGGCAGAGGCCAANAGGAGGCTGTAGCCAGGTGAAGGTCAGCCTCTTCTCCCAGGCAACCACCCAAAGGATGAGGGGACACAGGCTCAAGTTGGGCCAGGGGAGGTCTAGGCTGGATATTAGGAGGAAGTTCCTCACAGAGAGATTGGCATTGGAATGGGCTGCTCAGGGAGGTGGTGGAGTCACCGTCCCTGGAGGTGGTCAAGAAAAGACTGGATGGGGCACTTAGTGCCATGGTCTAGTTGATTGGACAGGGCTGGGTGATAGGTTGGACTGGAGGATCTTGGAGGTCTCTTCCAGCCTGGTTGATTCTATGAAATTACCTGAGTTACAAAACAAAACAAAATATGGCATTCAACTGAATAGCTTTTTGTCATTGGGTTGTTACATTGTACTCATTTTGGCAAATTCTTTAACTGAAAAAGTCAGACATTTTATTAACCACTAGAATACTCATACATGACAATAAAAAGGTTTTATTTCCTCTCAATCTCATATTACAGAAACGGAGCCCCAGAGAGATTTTACCTAGTTGCTTGGAATGTCCATAGCACAAACATCAAATATTTCTCTCCAGTTCATTTGTTGCTACATTCAACCAAAATTCCAAGCACCAATGTCCCTGGTTCTCAGCCAGTTAGAATAGTTACTCCTGTTTCATCCCTTTAGACACTGTGTGTCTCAACTTTTGCTCACCACACTGTGATCAATCCTAGTATTAGTCCAGTTGTGTTTACATAAAATGCAGAAATTTTAGTGTCCTTGTTGAAAAATGTCTAAAGTATGTCCACAACTGCTTTCACAAATATCCTAAGCAACTGCACAATCAATATACACTTCTTACTTCTATAACCCCATTCTCCTACATACATATATGCTTTTACACCATTCCATAGCAGTAAAACGTTCAACGCTTCTTGTGTCATGTCATGCTTACTGCACTCTCATCTGGTTTCTGTTCCTCTAGTTTTGAAAGGCCACTTGATTATTCTTTCCTACATTAACTGCTTCATATTTGCCTTATTAAATTTTACACTGATTGCAGTTTGTGTTCCCAATTCATCAAGATCACATTCTATTTAAACAGATTCCTCCAGAGTATTGGCAATGCTCTTCAATCTGCCCCAGAAGAGATGTGATCTGGTTTAGAAACTGAAACATTTGGGTATCAAGTTTTTTTCTTTAAGGCCTAAAAGACACTTTCTCTTTCACAAACACTCAGAAAACTGACTGCTGAAGCACAGGAGGGATTTTTAAGTAGAAAGGATAGAAAGGATAAAATAATAAAATAATAGAAGTAAAATAGCACTTCAGATAGCCATGTGAACATGGAGCTGGGATTGTTTAGCCTNGAAACAGGAGTGGCTTTCTATATTCCAAATGCTCTCACCCTAAACTCAACTGCTTGAGGTGTGAACTCTGCTGTCACTGTTGTATCCACACAGGGACACAGACTCTGTTCATGCTTGTGTGGTTGTAGTAAGGAATTGGACAGAAACTATTCTGTATCACAATCAACAATGTCATACATGGATGTTTTCATGATATGAGCTTTCATATTTTTAAGCTTTTTTAATCTTAAGCACCAAGACAGAATTACAGCATGCATTAATTTGCTCTCATGTGAATACAGGGTTTCTCATTATCAGTGTCTACTGAGCCAGGATCATTTCCCATAACACATGCGTGCTACACTCACCTCCTTCTCAAAGTTATTTCCTCTCCAAGGAGCATGTAAGTGTGCCACTTAAACACTCACATACGTTGCATTAGCTTTGACCCAGATTTTGTGTGAGTGGAAGATGTAAACACAGATTTCATATATGGAGAAACAGCAGAAGGGTAAAGAAATTGTGATTATAAGCCTACAAGATACAGAGATAGAACAAAAGAATGGACTACATAATCTACATGTTGTGCTTAGGACACCATTTCACACAGGACAAACTCCACAGAAAGTGCCATTTGTCAGAATTTGCTGGAGTTTAAATGAACAGGACTTGCAATTAGAAATTAAAAAGTGGAGGCAATACTGAATGAGTATTTTAAAACTACGAGATGAAGGAGTCTCCTATAAAACCTTCAGACACAAACGACTCAGAGGCATATAAGATGTCAAGGAAGGAAAAACGAGACAGAGGGATGGATATTTCAGGGACAGATAGAATAAAGAATGTGTCAAAGGTTTAGCTTTTAGATACATGTTATGTAAGAGCACCTGCAGTTTGCAATTCAAACTAATGCAAAATAGATATATAACCTGGCTCTAAGGGAAGGCAGGTGAAGGTATTTTAAATAGAATAATGCTTGCTATTTAAAAAAGTCAGCATGTGCATTTGAGGCAATGTCTGTCCTCCCTCATTTTTAATCAAAGGCATTCTACCCTGGCTATTCCACAAGATGCTCCAAATCCTCCCCTACTGCCTGGCAGCTTTGAGAAAGATTATTGCTTAAACCAAGCCAAAAGATAATTAAAAGCAGTTCAAACTGAGATTTCACTCTCCATTCACTTGATGAATAAATTTCTCTTACTGTTTTAAGCTATTAAAGCTCAGAGAAGCTTTATTTAAAAGAAGTTTCTGAAATCCTGCATTTAATGGAAAACCAAATCCACCAGAACAACTGATATGGGAGAGGCAATCAGCCTTAACTACTTAACATGAGTTTTATTTTCAGTAACATCCAACTATGAATTCAAAACTCTACAATGCTTTGCCAGTTCCAGTGGGAGCATACTACAGTCTTCTATCTTGCTTTCTGAACTAAGAGTCAGTTATCTCTGATAATTTAACACCCATTTGTGTTTATTTTTATTTATTTGTGAAGTAGCATGCCCTGTCCTGCATGCCTCAAGTCCTCAAAGACTTCTTTGCACTTCTGTCTCTGACTTCAAGAATTCAATCTTAAAGAAGAAGCTTGATTCTCTCCTCTGCAGCCTTCTCAAGCAAAAACATACACTTCTGGCAGGTGGTCTGACCTACTTTCTAATTTTTTTGGGGGGAAAAATGTAAAGGACTTAAAATTTAAAAAATAAACCATGTGTGATACACATCTTGTCACACACCATAAACCAATGACACCAGGAAAGCAGTCTCTAAAGAGTTTGATTTCTTCATAACAATCTAGGCTGTTTTCAGAGCACTGCTGTCTTCATACAGTATAATGGAAATATTTTAACCTACTGGTAATTGTATTAGTTCTTAAATCTGATTGAGTCTGGGCATTCTGCCCCCACAAACTGGCACACAGTAGTGGGACATAGACTCAGAAGAGATTAAGTCAATACTTCCTACAGGATTGAGCAAATTAGTTTCAAGCCTAAAGACGAATGGAGGGGGGAAAAAAAGAATGCATTCTACATCACTGATCTAATAGTTCTTAATATTGGCATCCCTGAAGAATCTCTATCTCAGTTTCACCTCTACTGAAATTCACAGCAGAAATCTTCACACACACAGAGAACTGAGGGAACAGAATTGTTTTAGACTCACTTTCTACAGAAGAAAGAATTACAAGAGGCAATTCCAGACCGAACAGGTAGAATATGCAAAGGCATTTGTGGGTTTTGCTACTTACTATAAGAAAGTGCAAACTACATGGCTTAAGAAACAGAAAAGTATTGAAACTAAGTTATGATGCTTCACAGTTGATTGCAGTTTCAGATAAGAAACTGAGGTCATAAAAGCTTAATCAGAGAAAACAAGGGCAAAATTGGGCTGTCATTATGATTTTCTTAACCATCAGTAATTTTAGGATTATTATGCCAGTATCGATGTTTTGTGGTGTTTTAAGGATCTTGGTTCATATAAACAGATAGGAGGAAAATAAAAAAAAAAAAAAAAAAACACCCACAAAGGAAAGATGTGGTTTCACAGAAAACCTTGGCTGTTACACAGTATTCATGTAGTTTGCATTCTCAATATTCACCATTCACAGAAATATTTTCTTTTTACACAACAGTTTGGAAGAAGGTGTTGAAGGGAAAAGCAAGTGGAAAGAAATAAGTAACCTGAAACAGTACACATCCTTGATAACTGCTCAAACTTCAGTTTCATTTTTAAATGTTGTCACTATTAACTCAAATTTTCAAAAGAGAGATTGCCATGATTTTCTATCTGTTTGTGCAAAATTTCAAGGCCCAACAATCCACAGGTAGAATTAGACTAAAATGCTTCTTTAAAAAACAAATATTGGTATTCCAATAAGCTGCATGCAGTATTAACAATCTTTCCCATCATTTAATTTCTTGGGAAAGAAACACATGCTACGAAAAACACTATAAGGGGAAATTTTTCTTTGGATGATGCTTGGAATTCTGCTAAATGACTAAACAACCTTGTAACAACCTGTTTTAGAAGAACAGAAACAATCCAGCAATCCAAGATTCATTATGCCTTTTCACAGTCTTACGACATCACATCACTTCAGAGAAAGGAAATACACACACTACACTTATTTATGTCAGTGGAAAAAAAACCCTACAAACAGTAACAACTTCAGAGAGCAAAAATAAACATGACGGTTTGACAACACACACTGTAAAGACCTCAAACTACTGAGCTTATCTTGTTCAGTGAAAGTAATGAAACATAGTATCTTAACAGGACAGAGGAAAAGAACAGAATCATAGAATCAACCAGGTTGGAAGAGACCTCCAGTCCAACCTATCACNAGGGAGTCCATCACATCTCTAGAGAGCCACAAAGATGATTAAGAAAATGAAGCATCTCTCTTATGAGAAGAGACTGAGGGAGCTGGGGCTCTTTAGCTTGGAGAAGAGGAGACTGAGGTGACCTCATCAATGTTTATAAATATGTAAAGGGTGAGTGCCAGGAGGATGGAGCCAGGCTCTTCTCAGTGATGCCCAATGACAGGACAAGGGGCAATGGGGGGAAGCTGAGGCATAGGAAGTTTCATGGAAACATGAGGAGGAATTTTTTCACTGTGAGGGTGACGGAACACTGGAATATCTCTGGAGATATTCAAAACCCACCTATATGCATTCCTTTGTGATTTGGTATAGGTGATCCTGCTCTGGCAGGGGCGTTGGACTAGATGATCTTTTGAGGTCCCTTCCAGCCCGTGACATTCCATGATTACCAGTAATCTCACACCTGTCTCCACCAAATAGTCACACAGTATCTGCAAGTACTTTTCCAAGTCCTTTTTGTACCAAATAAGCAAGAAAACCTCACATGCTGTCACTCCCAATACAGCCACACAGTTGAGGATGCTTCCGTTTGCTTTTCCTCTTCCCCCTAGCCAGGAACACACAAATCAGAGCTTAGCATGATGAGAAGCACTTCTTAGACACACTGTTCATGAAACAAGGTTCATTACACTTATTCTAGTAACTGGTAGTTCCAAACGACTCCACCATCTCCTTTCCACTGAGACATCCTTCCTCACATTCACACAATATGATACTCCACGTTTGAGGAGTTCTTCTATAAAAAAAACACACCCTCTGACTGTAATGAGTAGCTGAATAAGACAGTAAGATGAACTTACATTATATTTAAAGTATACTGAAGCAGATCTTGTGGTTTTCAGACGTATTAAATTACTAGTTTTTGTTTTGCACAGCATGAAAGCCAATCTGAAGGTCACAGAAGAAGGCATCTTCGCTTCTTAATTTTCAAAGTCAGCCTACAGTTCCTAAGGGATGCCACTTGGCAACCCTGGAAACTCTCATTGTGTGAAGGCTTATAGAGACAGAGCAACACAGTTGTCAGTCTCAGCTTAATAGGAACAGACCCTAGACAAATGAATGAACACACTGCTTTCGATTAGGAATGGGCTTCTGTTCACTCCTTTATAGAAGCCCTTATTTGAGTAACAATTAAAATTGTTAGTCAATGTCATAACATGACATCAAAACAGACTACTCAGAGTCACAAGAGTTCAAGGATCTATCACAGCTCTTTTCTAACACCAGAATAATGCCAACTGCCAGCAAACTTTCTACTCTAGCATGTCCTTGAATCAGACTTTTATGCCTTTTTTTACTGTAAGTACAGAATTCCACTTATCTCAATAGGAATCACACATCATCACCAGTTGAGTCACATTTTTTGGTTGGTTGGTTGGTTGTTTTGTTGCTGCTGCTGTTTTTCATTCTGTCATGTCTTCAGGAAGGGGCCTTTTTTCCAGTACTGAGAAAAAAATCCACATCTTTTAAATTCTGCAAAATTAGTTGTAAAACACTAAAACCAGAAATTATACATCTTCTAGAGAAAGAAGAAAGTTTTGGATAAAATACACTGCAGGCAGGAAGGAGGGCAAGTGAGGCACATTAAATGAGAGAGAGATTAAAGAGAGATCCTCTTTGTTCTTGAAGAGTGTCTCTCAAAGTTACATTACATGGTAATCAGTCAGCGTTTCCCAGATAGGGCCCTAAACTTCTAAACTTGAGCAGCACAGGTGTTTTCTGAGAGGAATGGCTGCCTAGCACTCACATCAGAAGTCCTTTAGGAAGAAATAGCTTGTACAGTGTAAGCAAAATGGGTTTCAGGTCATAGAATCATAGAATGGTAAGGTTGGAAGGGACCTCAAGGATCATCTAGTTCCAACCCTCTGCCATAGGCAGGGACACCTCCCACTAGTACAGCTCACTCAAGGCCTCCTCCAACCTGGCCTTGAACATGTCCAGGGAGGGAGCAGCCACAACCTTCCTGGGCAACCTGTTCCAGTGTCTCACCACCCTCACTGGAAAGAACTTCCTCCTAACATCCAGTCAATCTCCCCTCTGCCACTTTAAACTCATTGCCCCTAGTCCTGTCATTGCAAGACCTTGTAAATAGTCCCTCCCCAGCCTTCCTGTAGGCCCCCTTCAGATATTGGAAGGCTACTCTAAGGTCTCCTTGAAGCCTTCTCTTCTCCAGGCTGAAAAGCTCCAACTCTCTCAGTCTGTCCTCATAGGAGAGCTGCTCCAGCCCTCTGATCATCTTTGTGACCCTCCTCTGGACCCGCTCCAACACTTCCATGTCCTTCCTGTGCTGGGGGCTCCAGAACTGCACACAGGACTCCAGGTGGGGTCTGATGAGAGCAGAGGAAAGGGGCAGAATCCTCTCCCTTGCCCTGCTGGTCACACTGCTCTTGATGCAGGACTCAGTTGCTGTCTGGGCTGCATGCGCACACTGCAGGCTCATGTTAAGCTTTTCATCAACCCAGAACCAGGTCCCCAGGTGGTAGTGCAATATTGGAAGTACCACCTCAAAAACATAAGCACAAGTTTCTCTAGTTGTTCTTTCTCAGTTAAAATGTTTGTGTGAGCTGCAGAAGCCTGCTCACATTTGGTCAGCATCTGCCCAGCTACACGGCAGAGAATTCACCATGGTTCCCCGATCAATTAACACCATCCCTGTTTGCCTGTGGCTGAAAGGGAGCTTCAAAGCCTTCAAGAAGAGAGAGGTTAAAATTACTGCACTCAAGAGAGGCCCTACAGAAGATAAAATAGCACTTATTGTCCACATTTTTCAAACTAGTAATGATTTTAAGTTGTGTGCATCTCAAATGAATTCTAACTATAATTGAAGAACAAATAAAAAGAACATGAAGTCAGTCAACCCTTAAAATTAAATATACCTTCTATATTAAGAATGGAACAGATTACAAACATTGATATGAATTAAAATTACAGAGCATACCCAAAACAAGTCACTAGCTGCACATCAATTTTCTTTTGATTAACATTAATTTTGTCAGCCTGGTAGTGTAACATACACTACACAAATACTAAGTAGAGAATGTCTTTCTTTGTGAATGATATTTACCTCGCTTTATTTATGTAGGCTTTTCTGTTCCAAGGGCAACCCAGATCTAGAAAAAGACACTTGATATTTTTAATCCATCCTGTGAAAGGGTGGATTTGGCTAAGAATTTACTGTCCTACCAAATTATTTTCCACTTGTTAAAAAAAAAACCAACAAAAAAGCACTTGCTCAGTTGCTTTCCTTTTCTTGAAGGCTACTCCCTTAAAACATTAGCAGTAATTCCTTATTAAAAACTGAGACATTAGCTGCCTTCACAAAGAGAAGTCCACAGGAACTTCTTTCATATCATAGGATACTACCTTAAGAGTAAAGTTCCAATATAAAACAAAAACATTGCACTTAATGAAGTTTTCCAGCACTCCGATGGTCCCTTTTCTTGAAGGCACAGCTTTTAAATAACTATTTTAATGGCTTAAAACAAGGTTATTGAGGGACATTCTCTGCCTCACACACACTTCTCTAAGGTATGCATTTAAGTAAGAGTACCTGTATTTTAGATTTGTAGAGGCAAATTGATTTGTAATAACATTTATATTTTAAAAATTATTTTTAAAAACCAAAACCAACAAACAATCAAACAAACAAACAAAAAAAACCCCACACCAAAACAACCCAGTCACTTTTATTCTGGTATCTCTGCCACTGACAATTTACCTGTCTGGAGCCCGATTAACAGTATAAATGCATAAACTGAAAAATAATTTGCATTACTGAATCTTGTTAAGCTAAACATACCACCTGTTTAAATTAATAGGTCCCATTATAAATCACATTTGTTCTACAAAAGCAATTGGAGGACTTACAGGGTAATAAAGCACTTTTGTCCAAAATCTAGTCTTTATCTAAACATACAAACTGTAAATACCCTAAACAAATACACACAACACTTCTAAAAATGGCATTGTTTCATAATTTTGTTGCTATGTGTGACCTTCATTAGTTTTCTTCCATTTTATCCAAGTGCACCAATTAAACAGAAACCAGAGAACTGAGCTTACCACACAACAATCAGGCCTTATCTCCTCAGGCAGCCGGTACCCTTGATGTTTGCATTGTGTGTCCACATTCTGCCTTTATAAAGCCATACTGTAGCAGACAAACTAAAAATTACACCTTCTGTTAAGAGAAATTTAAAAACCAAACTGCAATGGTGCAAGAACAGTAAAGCAAGACTTAAGAAAACAAGCTATGAGAAAGCGCTCCTTCTCTGCACAAATGCATGACGATATTAAGGGTCCACACTAACAATACCTTTTATGCACTTAAACAACATTTTAATCTAAAAAAAAAAAAAAAAAAAAAAAAATTAGCACTCACAGTAAGATCATGCCCTCATGAATTGTATTCCTACAGGCAGCCATTAAACCTACTCATCCTATTTTTAATTTCCTTAGACAGCAAAGTTGGCAAGGAAATCACTTCAAGACCTCCTCCTGGAAAGGTTTTAATTTTGGCCTGAGCTTATAAAACAGTTTAACACTTCTGAAAGTCCCACTATCTTCTTCAAATCCATCAGTATCTTAGAGGGAAGCGATTCCTTTTCTTCCTCTAGAGTACAAACAGCATCAGTTCCTTGTACCAGGAGAAAAAAAACAAGTATACCCGTGAAAACATTCATATACTATTCCATAGATGAAAGAAACCTGTCTGGCTTCAAGGAGTCCTCAATAATTGAATTGTGAAACCATACTAAGCCAAGACCAAGTCAGGGTCTGTTTTCTCAGGTTCTCTTGCAGTTTTAGTTTGTAGGGGTTTTCCTTGTAGTTCTGAAGAACACCCACAAAGCACCATATGCACAAAAAAAAAAGCCCTGAACTTTCCAAAACCAAGAAGGAATTTTGGGGATGGAGGAAGGACATGGATGTCATCAAAGAGCTTTCCTTAAGTACTTAAGTCCAAGCACTACCTCTATCAGCAAAATACACTCTTTACGTTGTCACTTAATTGCATAGACCATAATTTAAAATCCTTTTTAAGTGAACACAATATGTAATCATGTATTTCAGAAATACAAATCAAAACATCAGAACTAACCAAGCTTTTGGAGGGAGAAGATTAAAGCTCAATTCTTCAACGTGTAGTGTCAGCAAGGAACAACCACCTAATGCAGATGCCCAGCTAGGACTCTTGATACTTCTACTACTTTTTTTTTTATTAGCCTGAGGCATCTAATAACAGCACTCAACAAACAGTATCCATGCCTCATTGTCCAACTGCACTAACAATACATGGGACTTGTGTCTATTTTTGCCATGGATAGGGAATTCTAGTCTTGGTCTCATCAAATAATAGGTAAGAGATGACTGTACAGAAAGCCTTTCTCCAAGTTACACGCCCAAAAAATAATTCTAGGAGAGCTTTATTCTCAGTAAACTACTTTTCTTGGCTCAGAGCTTTAAGATTTTATTGCTTTTTAAGTTAATGATGAAAGATTTAATCACAGATTTGTTAGATTTAGCCACTGAACACGGGTTTCTCCAGAACATTTGAAGCTTCAGCAGGAGTCACAGTAGAAGTTCCTAACTGGAAAAATTCTGGATTTACCATGGATTTCCTCCCAGTAATCATTCACAGCTTGAATTAGCAATAAAGAAATTAATCATTGTGCCCCTAATGCCATCTGGGTGATCAAGCTTTTGGCAGAGAAAAATGGAGCAGCAATTGCCTAGCAGCACAGGAAATCAATGACTTCCCTGAGCAGGGGTGAGCAACAGGCTGCTCCTGCTGAGCACAGGATCATTCATTTCCCTTCCTGACAGCAAATCTGCTTTGTACATGCAGTGAGCAAAGTCTCCATTACACTGGCAGGACACACACACACACTTTCCCCCCAAATCCTGCCCTTACCAGTACGATTAGGAAGCAAGCTACACAATTTCAACTGTATAATCAAAGAGGGAAGGACTGTGGAGATACCAGTCTCCTGGGAGAGCCTTTAGGTTTCAGGCTACAAGGTAGGCAACAAATATCTCAGTACGACATTGATCTCATATCATCTCAGATCCCAGGATTTGGCAGCTTTGACAACATTAGGGCCAAAAACAAATGGCCTTCTCTTTCTGCACAGTAGTAGGGTAGTACTATTTACTTCCAGCAATTAGAGCTTTAAAAACAGCTGCAACGGTCTATTTTTTATTTTAAGTACAACCACGAAAAGGAGTTCAGAATATTAAAAAAAAAAGAAACAAAAACAAACAGAGTACATTATCCAGGAGACAACCAGCTACGCTGGCATCCTTCCAAATTGCACTTCTTCATAGCCAAAGCACAAGTTTATTTACATATACAACACAAATCAAACATGCATCTCTTTTTATTGAGAGGATTTGCAGAAACTGGAACAGTCAACATCTTCTGTCAAGGTCATAACAGAGACCACCACTGATCTCTCCAGCTTTAAAATCCCAACTTGTTCTTCAGGTTTACTAACCTTAGTGCTCCCTGGAGCATGAGGCAAGGGAAGGACAAGAGTTGAGAGCTTCCCCAGACACACACTTCACCTTTACTGCAGACAAAAAGAACTTCACATCCACATTTTCGCTTCAGGTCACAGTTTTCAACAAAGTCACAGTAATAGGATCACTACATGTATGCAGTCATCAAGAGCTGAACTATTGTCTGTAACTGGTGTCAGAGGTTGATGATACAAAACAGCAGATGGAAGGAACTTCTGGTCAAGACAGAATGGTCTTGACTTGAACCAGAGCTCCAAATAAGCAGCTTGTCCATTTACCAGCTCTCAGAAGGTACCACTAAAGATGCTTCCAGAGCTATGCCTGCATATTAACTCCAGTAACTGCAGATGTGTTAGGATCACCACTCAATCTAGCTGACTACATTTACCTGTTATCAAGCATATTTTGCAGCCTCTTGATAGCTACACTGTTAGCTATGTATCTGTGAATCACCAAGCATAGAATCTGTAAAACACAGCTGTGTTACAGCAGAAGTAGCTTGGTCTTTAGCAGCTTCTAGCTTCTCAGGGAGACTGCACACTCATCTTCCTACCCGCATTTTAGATCTCAGTTTAATAAGTTACATCTGTAAATGCAAGTATCTACTTTATTTCTCTAGAGTCACCATTGCTCTAAATCAATTCAGGTCGAGCTGAAATTAGTCTTGTCCTTCACCAGGTTAACAGCTTCTCCAGTTTTGCTATAATTAATTCATTTATTTGTAATTTATCCACAGACATGTAAGACCAAAAAAGTAGAATTACTCCGTAATATTTTTTTTTCTTGTCTCTCCATCCCCAAGTTCAGTAAGAAGCCTCTTAAACAACCCATTCTACTGCAATTTGATAAGTCAGGAAAAAAAAAAAGGACATTGGATGAACGTAATTCATAGAAGGAGTAGTATGTAATCTATGAGAGTATCCTCAATAAATGTGGTCATCACATATAACCCTACCTGTTTTCCTGCAAAAGAGAAAAAGTTCACTCATTTTCTAAGCTTGCACCTTCTTCACAGTCCATTCTAGCTGCAGTAAGATGCATCATTTGGTCATTCTGGACAACAGTAGGCCTGCACTTATCATGGTGGAATGTGTCCTCACTGCTGTTCTTAGAGTTTATGGAAAGGCAAGAACAATGACTCATAAAACTGCTGTAAGAAAAAGCTGAAACAAGTTAACAGAATGAGCTTCTTTAAAAATCACATCCTTCATCCTACATTTCCGGTGTGCAGTGCCAAAACCACATCACACTTTCGACTGACAGATTTAGAGCTACTACTTATCACAAATGGCAAGCCCATCACTGAAGCCAAGTAATGCTTCATGATGTGTTCCTGAACTGCTAACAGATATTAAGTACACTATAAACAGTGGAAGGCCTATTTCTGTGTTCTAAAGTATTTTTTTTAATTAATGTACTTTTGTATCCTTTTTGGGCAATTATATTTTATTCATGCTGAGAATAATCATCATGAAAACTCTTACCTGTTTTCCATCTAATGTGTATAGCCGTTTAACCACCCCTGAATCCAGCTTGATGGCATCAGTTATATCAGTAAGAACTTGTTCAAATGAATGTGCTGTCTTCTTGTTGAGCAGAATCCGGACTGCCTTCCGTGGTTTCACTCCGCTCCTGATGATAGTGACTAGTTTAGGCCTAATGAAATCCTTATTCTCTTTTGCATCTGGAGTACCTCCTTTAGCAGTGGCAAGAGACGGCACTGAACGAGAAGTAGAAGTTGTTTTGACATTCACTGACCAGTTTGGGTTTACATTCTTCGTGTACTCCAGTTTCTTGAAGGGCTCTATGGAACCACATACATAGCTTTCCCCTGTGGAAATAAAAGCACCAGACCTGCATGTCAGACTGAAGGAAGATGGGGGAAAGAGAAAAAAAAAAAAAACCAGACACACACACACAGAGGAAAACCCCAAAAAAAAAAAAACCAAATCAAATCCTTCTCAAATTACTAAACATTATTCCTATCATTCTTGATCTACAGTGCATAAAGCACCAATCTCTTCCTTTCCAGAATGCCACAGAATATAAAATGCCTGTTAAAATCACTCATCAGCTAACCATTCAAGAAACATTGTTAGAACATCCTTGAAAGCAACTGTTTTCTCTTCAGAAAACACCATCTGCATGGGAGTGACTGCTGTCAGTAGGTAGTGTTCATATCTCATCAGCTGCCTGGACCCAGCCCATTATCACAGTAGTCCCTTAGTGTTTACACTTACATGGCCCACTCCTAACAAACAAGCAGGCCTTCAACACTACAGACAAAATAATATAAAGCATTATCAAAAAATACAGGTTACAAATAACTTGCTATAAAAGGTGGATAAATGTGTCATAAGAGATTTGTTGGCATTTTATTATTTAAAGCTTTAAGCAGCATAAGCCAGGATACATACAGGCAAGACATCTTATTGTATAATTCTACTAATGTAATATATAGTATTGGAGGAAAGGAAGGAAATGAGCAGTAATTAGAGTTCTCACAATAGATTTTAAAAAGTGGATTGTAGCTTTTATTTCTATTACAACTCTATCTACAATAAAATATTTTTACAAATACCACAACCACATAATTTCTGGGGAACGGGAAGATAACCAGAAAACAGCTAAATCCAGCCCAGCTACAGGCTTATGTGAAAGGGGCAACTGTTTGAGTGCTCCGAATCACTCCCTTGGGCTTGACTGAGTGACTGGATGAGTTGGATCAGTTCAGTGATCTGACTGGACACAATGAAGACAATACTAATTTGCAGCAACAAGTTGATCCAGTTCATTCTCTGGATGAAAAAAAAGCAACAACAGAATAATACTAGAACCAGTAAGACTGCACCTTCCAGCAACTGCAGTTAAACTCCATTAGAAATAATGCAAAATCCTATCCTGAACAATACTACAAAAACATCCAAGATGTTTTAATTCTCAGATCAGTAGCTCAGTGTATGATAATAGCACAGAAAGCTTTACATTAGCAGCTTAGCCCAAGGTATTAAAATAAAAGAACAAAATTCAACAATGTACCTCCTATGCTGAAAAGCATGTAATCAGATTTCCCTGCCCTAAGGAAATGGGACTCACAGTTCAATTGTTAAAAGAAAAAGAAGAATTTAAGTTTTATTTCTGGACAAAGATTTTAAAGATTCAGGGCACCCAACCCAATCCCAGCACACAAGGAATGCTAGTAGGTACACAAAGTTGTCACATTTAGAAGTAGGGGAGGTTAGAATTCACTGGGACATGAGGCGCCAGATGCAGCAGGGGTTCAAATCCCTTGGCATGATGCTCCAATGATGAGACAGCTACACTCTGCACAGTGATTATCAGCAAGGCAATGGAAGGACTCCAAAAGAAGACAATGAAGTCAGAGCAACATGTGAAGATCTACTAGTGAGCAGAAAAGAAAAATGCAATGACAGCATAAACTTACTAAAAAAAAAACAAAAAAAAACCAAAAAACACTACCAAAACCAAACAGCATTCTTTTAAAGCAGAACAAAATACACAGCGGGAAATGGACTAAGGCATTCCATTGCTTACTAATCATCATCCAAATTCAAGTGAAAATTCAGTATTAAGAAAAGATTCTAAGCTGGAATTCTTGCACAACCTTACAAGTGACAAAGGTAAGCTCCTCCTTTTAACCACTGTGGACATATGAGAAATATACGTAGAATCATAGAATGCTAAGGTTGGAAGGGACCTCAAGGATTATCTGCCATAGGCAGGGACACCTCCCACTAGTACAGCTCACTCAAGGCCTCATCCAACCTGGCCTTGAACACCTCCAGGGAGGGAGCAGCCACAACCTCCCTGGGCAATCTGTGCCAGTGTCTCACCACCCTCATTGTAAAGAACTTCCTCCTAACATCCAGTCTAAATCTTCCCTCTGCCAGTTTAAACCCATTGCCCCTTGTCCTGTCATTGCAAGACCTTGTAAATAGTCCCTCCCCAGCCTTCCTGTAGGCCCCCTTCAGATACTGGAAGGCTACTAGAAGGTCTCTTCTCCAGGCTGAGGAGCCCCAACTCTTGTAGCCTATCCTCATAGGAGAAATGCTCCAGCCCTCTGATCATCTTTGTGGCCCTCCTCTGGACCCGCTCCAACACTTCCATGTCCTTCCTGTGCTGGGGGCTCCAAAATTGTACACAGTACTCCATATATATATGGCAGCATAAGAACAGAAAGGCTTAGCTACAGTAATAATACAAGAGTGATTAAAAAGTACATACTCTCTTTTATCCATGTCCCTGTTCAATATTTCTATCACTAGCTACTCAATTACTGCAAGGTCATAATGCACTTTGAACATCACATCCATAAAATTAATGAATTTTTAAAAACATTTATAGCATTTTTTAGGGAAAACAAATAAAGAGATTCTGTTGTGAAGAGGACTACATTCAATACAATAAATACAGTTTCTGTAAGATACTTAGCAAAAAGTCTGTTCTACTTTTTTTTTTAATTTATTCTTTTCTCCACTTGTGCTTGCTGTAAGATTTAATATCTATCAGCAGCCTCTTTTTCTGGGGGGGGGTTGGGAGGGGTGGACAGGGGGGGAAGAGAGGGAATAAAAATCAGATTTTCATGTTCAGTGCTATCAGAGAAATTGTTCAGTTTAATTGCATAAAATATTTATTTTAAAAGTCTCCATATTAAAACTCACTTTTCTAGGGGTAGGTACAGAAACAAACAGCCACAGACAGTGCATCCTGAAGAGCTACAATTTCATTGGTTCCCCTTCTTGAAAGGATAGCATTCCATAGGTCAGCTGAGTCCCTTGTATCTTTTAAAAGCATATCAATTCTTCATTATGAAATTAATTTTGTGTAAATGACCATAAAAAAGACCAACACAATCACTGAAGTTATGGGATCATTTTAACATCAGACTTTTTCCCCTTTCTTCATTTCCAACAGTATTCCAACATCAATGAAATATTTGCACCAATATTTTTTTTTCCCTTGAAGAAGTTCATATTTAACCTCAGAATATCTTGGAGGTAAAGTATTGAAGGCCTTCTGAGATGTCTTTACTAAGAGATATTTTATTTAGGAAAACAGGTATCTCTCCCATAATGATGCTATTTAAGATTGCTTATACTTTAAGCAAAGTGCTGGCACTTATAAACCTTCAGGGATTTTAGCCAGGAACTGCAGTTCTTACCCACAGTGGTCTCAAGGGCAGATCTGTAAGAAAAATCTAAATGGACAAAACTCCTGTGTTGTAAAAGTACATTCTATCTGATCTTAAGATCACTAAATCCTGTTTTATGATAACCACCAGCAAACTTTAAGTACTCAAACCGCTAGAAACACTCAAATAGAAGCTTAAATTCCCTGACAGCAGCCACAAATGTCAATGTCTAGCCTAATCCTTTTGAGTATGCACAACGTTTGTATGCAGAGAAAATGTCAAAGAAAAGGACAATAAGCCTTCACTTAGATTTTCATATTCTTCTTTTTCAGTTATGTTAAGGAGGGAAGACTCCAAAGAAGTTTTACGAGGGACATGACTCACATTCTGCCTTAACTATAACCTCCTCACCAAAACTATTATTAGGTAATGACACCATTTTTTTTCCCCTTTCTTTTTGGTAACCTCTGGCTACAGCTGCCTTCCAGACAACAGCTTCACATCCACGGCTTGTTCCTGAAGGGCCACAGAAGCTGTGATGTGCAGAGAGGCAATACCAGTAGCAAGTTTGTTTTCCCAGCTCCAAAACACCAGGAAAACACACTTCCACGGGTTAAAAATCACTAAGCACCATCAGCACTTACTCTGGATCAGGCCTAAGCACAAACACAGTCCACCAAGATCACCTGTGACTAAATGGCAGCTGGAGAAAGAAGGCAACATTCTCCATACACTAGATTTGTAATAGAACAGATATTGAAGGAAGCTTTGGAGATGCTGGATGAAACAAAAGCATAGAAAAGACAGCCCAATTAAAATGTCTATTTGACTGTAGCTTCCCAAGAGAGAGGAGTGAGTGTTTCACAGTGCAATCAGCTGTCACTAATGAAATTTTGACTCTTGATTACAGTATCAATAGCCAGTAGAAAAAGAAAAGGGGGATGCTCAGCTGTTATTACAGGTCATTAGTCATTACTAAATGTAGAAAGCATCCCTTTCCTGACAGCACTCCTATCTCTTCACAGCAACAGTGCAAATGAAGCACACACCACTTTAATCCTTAACAAGGGAGGAAGAAAAAAAATGAGTAAGATACACAGTTCTTGTTTGCCAGTTCTGAACCAGTAATCCTACAATTTAGGTTGTGCAACTGCTCAACACTTCAGGAAATCCTATGTGGAACAACTGAAACAAATCTTAGCCTTGAGAGGCTAATCATGTAGAAGGACAGATCCCAAAACATGGTTTATGCTTTAGAGGGGGGAAAAAAAATTTTAAAAAAATATGTATATATATACATATATATAAATAAAAACCTACTACCTGCAGTTACACACCTGTTCAAATTCATTGCAGTTGAACTACTAGAGCCATGTAACACTGAAGGGTAGTTCTCACAGAATTTTATTACATGCTTTGTGTATTAAAAATACAATTTTAGAATTATCCCTGTACAGATTGCCTGCCAGGGAAATACTGAATCACTGCCTGTAAGTACTGGTGCTTTCCTGATGGAAGTGTTGATTCTCTCTTTGGCATACTGGTATTAGCAGTTAGTTTATTTCCTTCAGCTTGCTGATGTTCTCACTACAAGGCATTATCTCTTAAAAAGGATTATTTGCATTGCTTTTCTGTGCTAAAGGCGACTTGGCCTAAAATGACTTCATAAGGAAGCCAGCTGGTCTTAAGTGAAAACCCTGGAGAAGGAATACAGAATGTTTGAGAACAGAGAATCTGTTTGACTCCTGCCAGCAGAGAGGGAACAACCAACCCCTCTTTGTGGCAGCAGCATGACTGCCAATTTATTGAAAAACACATGGATTCCTTGTAACAGAGTATGTACTACAAAAGAAAAGTTAATCCACAAGACCAAGAGAGGTGAAGGAACCACGGTACTTGCACACTTTGGTGGTGTCGATGTTCAGTGAAGCAGTTATTCACTGCAATCCATTTCCCCAACAGATAGGATGAGAAACACATTAGGAAAATAGGGAAGGGATTAGCAACCCCAGAACTCTATGCTGCAGGCACACCTGCCCTTTTTCCACTTCCACCCTTTCGTTTTGTACATCAAAAGGCAGAAAAGCAGTCTCTCAGGGCAAAGGACAAGAAACTCTAACTCTCCCTCAAACAGAGCATATTGCAAAAGGCAGATGACCTGAACCAGATAAGTTACTACCTGATAGTTCCCAAATGTGTTCTTTAATAGAGCAATAACCTACTTAAACTACCTTATGCTGCCTTGACTTTCTGCAGTGTCTGAAAAAAAATGCAACAATGCAAAAGAGATGGAGCACCTGTAGGAAATAAACCTGACCCACCCAGGTTCACCTACAAATCAGAGGCTTCAGAAACTTCAAAACAGATCTCCAGAATAAAGACTACTTCCTCCTCCTGTCTCCCCACAAATGTCCAAGCTTGCTACCAGCAAGATAGCAATTGTACATAATTAAAAAAAAATAACTGGAAAGCATCTAAAATAAGAAACTATGGGACCTTCTGAGAAACTGTTAGGGAAAACACAATGTGAATCAACTGGCTAATGGATAAAAATCTCTCAAATTCACGAAATAAAATAATCAAATAAGCAGTGCCAGATCAAACCTCTACCATTTCATGCAACAGGATTATTCAGCTGCTTGTTTACTAAACAATATAAGGATTCCAGGCATTTCTATCACAGGATCCAGTCCAAGTTTCACTAGCTGATAGCCCTGGATCAAGTCCATGGTAAATATCCAGAGTAAATTCAATCCCATAAACAAATATCCACATAAATTCAGCACTACAAACATTTAAACTGATACTTTATTATTATTTTGATAGCATTTTACATATGCATATGAACCTTTCTAGCCTATCAATTCCCAGCTGCTGTGGTAGGCATAACTTAGAAAGAGGAGCACCAGCTCCAGAGAAGCCAGTTGTGTTCATGAAAGCTCCATCCCTGGAGGGTTTTACAGCCAGGCTGGATGGGGCGCTGAGCAACCTGATCTAGTGTGAGGGGTCCCTGCCCACGGCAGCAGGCTTGGAACTGGATGATCTTTGAGGTCACTTCCAGCTTTGACAGTTCTGTTTCAAAGACCGTGTCAATCAGTTCTTGGGTGGTCGGGTCTGGGTGGACTTCTTGCCAGCATCACTGAAGCAGGTGGCAGAAATAAGGAGACAGAAGCAGTAGCCAGCAGGAGAGGAAAAAGCTAAGGAATGAGGTGACAGTGGGAGCAGCAAGACCCACATACAAAAGAAGTTAGAAACTCTGTCATGCCCCATTGCTTCCAGAAAGAAGACACTGCCTTTCCAACCCTCCACTGACAGGCAGCTTCTCTCCTGTAATAAACTCAAACTGAGGGCCTCCACTTACAAAAACCTTCAGTCACTGTGTGACCCACCATCTCCTCTGCCACTGCAATGAGTTTCACAACTCCTAGGAGTTAGTAGCTGGTTACAGCCACTACCAGTTTTCTAAACAGATAGTACTATTTCTGTTCTTTCCAACTGTTTCTTCAAGGAGGATTGCCCCTCCAAGATAATATCTGACAGGCATTATTTTTTTCTTTGAATTTCAGATTATTCCTTGAAACTGTTTTTGCCATCAGAATATGTGCACACACTCACACAGGTCTTTACAATAGTTGGTAGTGCACCCAATATTGACAACATGACAATATCGTTTCCTAGTAGTCTCTTGTGGTTTGGGGGCGTTGGGTTTGTCTTTGCTGGTTCTCTGCTCCAGGTTTCATCTTTTGTGGTAGGTATTGTGGAAACCTAAAACAATTGATTCTGGTTCAAACCCAAGACTCTGAGGTAATATTATAATAAAAATGAATGAGAAAGGAATGCAGTTCTAGCTATGAATTGATTCTGTGGTCTTTGTTCTACATAGCAGGACTCCAACAGTAAAAGCTGTAAATAATACCCTGTCTTTCAGAGTTATTCTGCTCTTCCAGTCTATTATTGTTCTTGCTACGCTGTTCAATAGTGATTTTGGGGGTAAGGATCACTAGTTCACCTCTGCCTTCTGCTTTGAACATGGCACGCTTTTGGAAAAGCAAAAAGCAATTAGTCCTTTCCTGAGATCTTGCTTATGGATAGTTTAGCTTTAAGAGTAACTTCACCTTTATATTTAATACGTTTTGATTACATGCAATACCTAAGGGGCCCACTTGGAAACTGTTCTTTAAAGACAAGAAAGTCCCAAGTATCAGGTCTGACAAAAAGATGGTAACCTGAGTCTATTGCATTACCTCCTTCATTTAAATGTCCTTTGTCATCAAATTCCAACAAATTTCACATACCATGAGTCTTAAAAAAAACAAAACACCCAGACAAACCAATTAAAAAACAAACAACAACAAACCAAAAGACCAAACATACAAACCTACACCAAACTAGGGATGCCATTAATTTCAAATGAAGGGAAGATGTGTTCATGTACCTCAAAATAACCTATAGCACCAGCATGCAGCCACACCAGATATTAATTATATGCAGCACTGAACTAAATCCCTTTCATTTGGAACCATCTTTCATGCAGTGCTATGCATTTAGCTCTGGGATGAGGGATGAAAGACAATGGCTGCTGTCTTGCTTTCCATGGGAGTCAGTTGCTTCTCCACCCTCACATACCATATAGGAAGCTAAGAATACAGTAACATCCTCATAAAGGCAGGTTAAAAAACCATCACCAAATCAAGGCTTTACTCATTTACTTTCACGACAATCATGAAGATCAATGCCTTCCCTTCCCCCCCCCCCAAAAAAAAAGAAAAAAAAAATCTAAATGCATGAGTTTAATTAAATGAATTTGTACAGTAAAGGAACAATCTCACCACAAAGAAAGCAGTGCTTTCTATTTCAGTAGTTTAAGCACAAATGTCATTTGACAAGAAGCAAAATTCAAGTGATTTTCCAGCTATTTAAACACAAAGCACAGCTCCAAGCTAATTAATGTTGTACCAGACCAGCAAAACTCCAAGAAATTTGTCCAGTAAATAGTGGAAGGAGCTTACATAAACCCACCACTGAGCTAATAATATATGAACCTGTACTCTACAGTAAAGCAGTGAAGCACTAGAAGGCAAACAAATAAATTAACCACCTTGCAGTTTTATACAAATAGACAGAAGCCATTTTTCAGGTGGAACAAGGATGTAGCTCTCTACTTGCACACAAAGACTGACTTCTGCAAATCCCACAGCATCACAGAATGTCAGGGGCTGGAAGGGACCTCAAAAGACCATCTAGTCCATCTGGTATCATCTATACCAGATCACACAGGAATGCATCCAGGCAGGTTCTGAATATCTCTAGAGAGGTAGACTACACAACCTGGGCAGCCTGTTCTAGTGTTCTGTCACCTTCACAGTAAAAAAATTCCTCCTCATGTTTAAATGAAACTTCCTAAGGGCACAAGAAAGTAACACCATCTAACTTGAACTATACATGGGAAGGGATGATGTGGTCATTGAAAAGGTAAGGAATAACATCCCACAGAACTGAAAGAAGCCACAAAGCCCTTCTTTAAAATAAACTTATGCTCTTGTACTGTCATTTATTTTGACTGACTAATTTACTTCGCTGGGATGCCAAATAAACCAATCTTATAGGTTGCTGAATTTCTTTCTTTCTTTTCAAAAGCTGATTCTGACTGGCAGCAAAAGACTGTGAAAATCAACATTAACATCAGTAGTACTCACTTTATGATGAACATACCAATCAAATAAGCACAACTATTTATACCACTACTGAGAACAAAATGTACAAACACTCTGTTAAACAGATGTTGATTAATATTGGTATTTCCTCCCAGAAATTGATTTTCTCCACCAATTAAATACTGTCCTGACAAATACAGTTCTAACTCTGTCCTGGAATTCATTACATTGATCAGCTTCCTTTCCATTTCACTAAACCTATGTTCCTAATCCTCGAACCCCTTACTTTAAAGTGGTGAGATTGTCCATTAGTTTTCTTCCTTAAGCATCTTCATGTTCTCTCCTAATCTCCTTTTCATGCAAGGCTCATTATCAAGAGTATCTTCTCAAAATTTCTTCTCAAAGAGCTTCATCTGCTATGATACCTGAGGTAGCCAACTTGATGGTGGCTGAACACCTGCTATGCAAAGATGTGCTCCTCGTTCAGGAACCTTATTTGTCATTACCCTTTACTACTTCTCTCTCCACATTAGCCACCTTCTGATCCTCTCATTACCTCCTGACACTGCAAGTTCTCTCCCTCAGTGTTAAAAGTGAAAATTATTTTAAAATTGCAGGCTCTGTTAGAACTCTAAAATTGGCTGTCCAGTGGTTATAGATCCAAGCTTTACAGGTTTGTCCATGGCACACTGTGGCTTGTTCCACCTTTATTTTCTGTGAACATAGTCAAGAACCTGCATTTAGACCTTACAGATTAAAAACAACCTCAGTTATGGCCATGTTCTAGTTAATGCTTTGATATCCTATGCATTCTGATGACTTATACTAGGGGCTATTGCTTACACATAAAAAGAAACCCACTCCACGTTGGAAAAGCTACTTTTAACAATTTGCAAAATTCGTTAACTGTGTTATTAATATCCTAGGCCTAATATTCAAACTGATTAAGGTTGTCAGCTTCTTTGCCAACAAAACTATCAGTTGGTCTGAAAGACCAATAAATTCAGTGCCAATGGGCAAATTAGTAACTGGCATCTCTGATGTCTGACAGTAACCAAGATCCATCAATACTGACCAAATCATGAGTAATGCTTTAAACTGCAGGTACAAACCAATAATAGACTGAGGAAAATAAAGAAGATTCTACAATCTCCCCCAGCTGAACCATACCTACAACAGTGCTCTTTTAACAGGCTGCCTACATTTACACAAGACCGTAAGATGTGAATATTTTACTCAAGACATTTACTTGCAGAGAAGAGTTGGAGCTCCTCACTAAGTACAAACTTTAAAAAAAACAAAACAAAAACAAAAAAACACCAAACAAACGAACACCCAAAACTCCACATTCATCAAGAAGTGAATTTCATGTAGGTTTCATAAGCACCATAGACCAGTAGGTTCAGAGGAGTGCATCGAGACTGGTGAAGGGACTGGAGGTAAAGTCTTATGAGGAGAGGCTGAGGAAGGTGGGGTTGTTTAGTTTGAAAAGAGAAGACTCAGGGAGGACCTCATCATACACTACAACTACCCAAAGGAAAGTTGTAGTAAGGCGGGGGTCAGGCTCTTCTCCCAGGCAACTTGTGACAGGATAAGATGAAGCTATGCAGGGGAGCTTTAGGTTGGATGTCAGGAAGCACTTCCTTGTGGAAAGGGTAATTAGACACTAGAATGGACTGTTCAGGGAAGTGGTGGAATCACCATCCCTGGAGGTGTTAAAGGGAAGACTGGATGTGGCACTTAGTGATATAGTCTAGTCGATGTGGTGGTTTTAGGTTATAGGCTGAATTTGATGATCTCAGAGGTCTATTCCAACCTCAATAATTCTGTGATTCTGCAACCTTGTCAAGTTTAAATGACTAAACTGTCATTGGCATTTGACAGATGACACCAAGCTGTGTGGCACAGTTGACTTGCTAGAGGGCAGGGATTGCATCCAGAGGGACCTGGACAGGCTGGAGAGGTGGGCCCAGGCCAACCTCATGAAATTCAACAAGGCCAACAGTAAGGTCCTGCACCTGCGTAGTCACAATCCCAAGNTGGTGGGAGGTGTCCCTGCCTATGGCAGGGGGTTGGAACTAGGTGATCCTTGAGGTCTCCTTCCAACCTTACCATTCTATGAAATAAGCAAGGCCAAAGAAGCAGCAGATGTGATCTTCAAGATCTAGGATCATTGACACTAGGTGAACAGAAAGGGAAAGGTCAGACATTTCAACAAGAGGGAAATAAGTAGCAAAGTAAGAGCATTTCATGATGCAATTTAAGATGTTCACAATACTAGCCATACCATTGAAGATCCTTTCTTTATCAATAAGAAAAACAATGCCGTTACAAATTTGCAGAAGACTTAACAGATTACACAACGACTCAAACATAACTTTACACTTTCAAATCTTACTGCCGACCTTCTACTAGCTGGTCCAAGGAGGAAATCTTCTTGGAGCCATCAATCGTGTAGATTGTTCTCACTCCCTGGGGCAGGTTCACATTGTCAGACAGAGTTCGGGTCAGATCAGCCAGGAGAGCTTCGAAGGATCTAAAGCGGTCAGGAGAGATGGCATATACAATCCCTTTGAAATATCGGTCTCCGTTACGATAAAAACGAACTTTCTTGGCTTTTTTCTCAGAACTCAGGGTCTGTAGAGTACGGGTTCGGTAAAAGCTGCAGTGGGCACTGTGAGTAGGGCTGGGCAAACCATTTACCCGGGACCCTCTGCCATATCGCTGCGCTTTATCACGCTCATCAAAATGCTCCAGCTCCATATCTCTCCCAAAAGACATCTTTGAAGTTCAACCTATGAGATACACAAGAGGAAAAGTTTAAGCAACTTATATATTTTAAGGGAGCTTACTTTGAGACTCCACGTTCTATACATGCCACTTAAAAAGGATTACTTTCCAGGTTGAGAAAAAGGATTGAATGGAACCATGCTACTACATCCACACATTTATTTTACAGCTAGCCCTCCTAGTTTATGAGTTAAACTTTTATATACCACAGAAACGTCACTCATGAAACCAACTGCTACCAATATACAAACATTAAAAAGCTCAAATTCGGTAAGAACTCTGAAAATGAGGTGACAAAGTTGAGCCACTGGAGAAAAAGAACAAACGCATCAACTTTCTACTTTTTCTCATGTTATATTCAAGTGCTATTTGAGTCCAATCTACCTTCTAGACCACTCATTCCCACTGTACTGTTTGTTCCAACCATGATCTCGAGAGGTGTCATTTCAGAAAGGCAACTAGTCACCAGTAAGTAAGCAATTAAGAACTAATCAGAGGAATGGATGTTGCAGGTTGGCACTGAGAATCAGGACTATCATTTAGTGGTTCAAGCCTCACTATCCAAAAGTTTTTATGCATTCCAATTATTGGTTTCCCTACAACCTAAGCTTTGTAGTGAACTACTTCAGTCATCCTTGTGCAAACACTTTGCATACTCTGAACAAAGTGCTCAAATATCATGAAATTAAAAAAAAAAGATTAGAGGGAGACAGGAAACTAGTATTTTTTCAATGACCAAGCTACTACAGTGCTCTGTAACATTTGCAAGATATCCTAGGTCTAATAGTCAAATTGATTAAGGCTGGCTGCTTCTTTTGTTTACCAAACTATCACTGAATGAGTGATAAATTCAGCATCTATGGGCAAATTTGCAATTTGTGCCTCTTGCGTTTGACAGCAACAAAAATCCATCAGCTCTGACCAAAATGACCCCAGTTGTTCAATATAGTTCACATGATTTCATTTCAGAACATGTGAACTTCCACTTAAGAAGGTGGATACTTCCATTCCTTTAAATGACCAACACAAGACAAAATATCACATACTGCACAAATAAAAGAAACAAAAATATGAAAAAAAAAATAGAATGATCAAAAGATCATTAGGTTGAAAATACATTTTTATTTAGTAGCCACCTATATTTGCAGTTGTCTATGGAAGAGTAAAGCACAATAAGTTTATTATGGAACTGATACACAGACCTAATTTAGAAGTGGTCTCTTTTATTGATTTCCAATAAAAAGGAAAAAATTAGCAAGCATAAGCTCGTTTTCAACTACTCATAACTGTACAACTATTAAGGAAAAAAAAAAGAAAAAAGCATATTCAGACCAACTGTGATATTGTAGCAGGAAATACAGAAAGCCTTACTTTGCTTACAGAAGTTGGGATTAAACCAGTGATCAAACAGCTAGACCCCAATGCTGCAAAGCTGCAGGGAGCTATGCTCAGCAACTTCTCAGAGCAGTTCATGGAGTAGAACATGCACCCAAGGGCTAACAACTACAAGTCTAGGGTCTTGGTGGAAATTAGTTACTTTGTTTTGGTTACAGCTTACAACTTATTTTGTTATATTGGCACAGGATCATGTGTTTATATAAATTTTATATATATATATGCAAGACTTTTTTTGCAAACACCTTAAAGCTATCTGACATATATATAGTGCAATATATATGTGTGTGTGTATACACACACACAAAAGACTAACCTACATTTTTCCTCCTCAATATACATCCCCACATACACTCCTGTGAAAAGAACATTTGCTGTGAAATATCAGTGGCACTTCTCTATTGGTTAAATGCAAAATACCACTTGATGGTCACAGTTTAGCTTCAAGACTACACTACCAATGTTTCCATGCTGAAAAATACAATTATTATGTCAGTAGTTTCACTTCATTTTTAATTTCAATGGAAACATGCTATTCAAACAATCTCAGAACTCACAAATCAGAAACCATCTCACAAGCAATGCCTGTGCCAAGAAAATTATCTTTTTTCTTTAGGTCTGCTGTTTCATTTGCTCAAACCATGCCAAACATGTAGCAAAAAAAAAAAAAAACCAACAAAACCCCACAAAGGTAAGAGACTTTCATATTTAGCAATTTTGGTTGGGGGGAAGGAAGAAGTGTGAGTCATTGCCCTTTCTTCCGAACACACGCTTTAATCGATAATGGCTGTAATTCCCAATTACGCCCCTTAGAAGAGAGCTCCCTTTGAACACCACAGTCCTGATATTTACAGAAAAACGTGTTCAATCCACAAGGTCGGAGCAGACAAAGAAATCCTACATAATTGGATCTGATCATATGTTTCTGTGTGCCTCTGCACATATAAATACATACTCAGATACACACAGATATCAGAAAAATGAAAGGACACACCCCTGGAAAACCACCATGCCTAGCACTTCACACCCTACATATCTGCTGAAAGAATTACTTATAATGCAGGTGTGGGTGAGCAATTACATAAAACAATCATGTATTCTGATTTTAAAAACCATCACGCAGCGATGTGACTGCAACACAGCGATGATCATTCGGGCACTAAGCAGCAGTCTGACTACCAAGTCGTTAAGGCAGGGAAAACGTGGGTTCATGCTGCAGCAGCTTCAGGAAAAAAAAGGTTTATTCTTGCTTAAGTGGAAGAAACACGTTCGAATGGATGTGGCTGAGATGGCATCCAACACCTGAGCCCTGTTTCAAGCTTGGCAGCGCAGCGTGAACCACACGGTGACAAAATCGAGACGCGTTCGCCTCCGGGCGCAGGGGCGAAGCACCTACCCCCGCTTCCCCGGGCTGTCAGGGAATGGCCAGCTGCTCCGCGGAGGCAGCTCGCTGCAGGGACAGGCAGCGGCGGCGGCGCCCCATAGCAGCCGGGCACAGGCATCGGTATACGCCGCTTAGGGCCGTCGGAGCCTCCCGGGAAAGGCGCTGCGGCGCTCGGCGGAGGCCGCCGCCCCACACAATGGGCACAGGTGCACCGCGCCGCGGCGAACGCCCAGCGGCCGCGCCCCGAAAGCGCTGCAGCCCCCGCGCAGGAGTCGGGGAGGGATGATTCTGGTGTGAGGTCTTACCTGTTCTCCGCAGCCTGGAGAGCACCTTCTCCCTCGGACCTCCCGGCGGGCGCGGAGGGAAGACGATGGCTCGAAATGGGAATCGGCCAAAGAGTAACGGCTTCCCCCCTCCCCCCCCGGCGACCACCCGGCTTTACTCGCAGTAGTTGCCGCAGAAAGCGGCTCCACTGCCTTTGTTACGCCTCCCCTGGCTGGAGCGCGCTGCTGGGGAGCCCGGGCTGCAGCTGCTTCGCCTTTCTTCTGCTGCTGCCGATTGCAGTGATTTGCATTAGCCCGGCCCTCATTGAAATGCGGCTCTTCACACCAGCCTCTCCCTGGCACTCTCTCCAGAGGGCGGCGCCGCCGGCGCTCTCTTCCCTTCACTGTCTCCCTTTGAGGGCTCACTCTTCCGTCGGCGCCGTAGGGTGACCGCCGGAGTCGCCGGCGGCAGAGAGCCCTGCCCACGGGGCGGTGGGTGCGAGGGGAACTCGCTACCTGCCTGCGCACCCCGACAGTCCCAGGAAGGGGTGCGCGGAGGGGAGACCGCGCTGAGCCGTTGGTTGCCCTCCCAGCGGGCTCCTCTGAAGTAATTGCTGGCCGCACCGTGGGTCTCTGCGTGCCCGCGGCCGCCCGCCGCCCCGGGATGCTTCGTACACGTACCCGATCGGGGGCCCGCCTGTAGGCAGGGCTGTGCCCAGTGGGAGGCAACTGCCGGGCCTGCAAGGTTCTGGTCCGGCGTCCCAAAAAAACGTCTCTAGAAGTTTTTTTACCTTACTTGCTATTTCCAAGAGGTTTGTCAGTACCCGAAGATACTGAAAGCCCCCAAAGAACTCAGACAGGGCTAGGGCGTCAAAGGTGGAATTGATGGGAAATTTAGATACTAAAACTGAAGCCAAGCTTAAGTGCACCACTGAGTTACAGCTGACCTTGGAGGCGACTAACCTCCATAGGTGCTACAGTTTTTGTGCTTAAAATTCCCAGAAGATATAGCCAAAAGGCATCTTGGGTTTCATCTAATTTGCTTCTCTTGTGCCTTAGCCCCTCAGATCTTGAAGCACATTTGTTAAGTCAACCTCCACACAAAAATTCAAGCATAACTGATGGTTTCGCCTCAAAAGCTTGGTTATTCTTCATTTTAATACAAATATCTCAGTGATGAAGGTGAGAGGTGAGGCACCTGGTTTGCTTTTTTTTTTTTTTTTTTTTGTGCAAAAAAAACTTCACGTCTCTTGTTGTCAAGTAAACAGCCCACAGTCCAGAGGGACATGGAAAGGAAGAAAACACAGTCTGTCCCTTCTGTTGAAGCTCTTCCACTTCGTACTCTGAAAGAATTAAAAATGCATTAGATCAGAGAGAGGGAATTAGTCTATAACCTCATGGTTATGACACTTGGTTGGGAAGGACAAAAGATGGCTTTATGTGTCTATATTACGGACCATTTATGTGTTTTTTATCCATAAATCCAGAAACAATCAGTGGAGCACGGACTTAAGCCTGGGATGTGCTGCTCCCACTGATAGACCTTTAATGAGAATAGAAGCTTAATCTGTCTGAAGGCAGGCCAAGCCTTCAGTGTACAAAAACTGTAAGAGGCTCAAAAAAAGGGAATAGACCACCCCTCTTCATTTCTGTTCCCCTGGAATAGTCCACAGATAGAAGACAGGAGATTCCCTAAAGGCAAAAATTTAATTGTTGCTGTGTCTTCACTGTCGTGGAGGACCTCTTTAATCACTAAAATATAAAGCAGAGACGGAAGTATTCTGGCTGTACTTGTTTCCTTAATTTTTGAAAGAGAAACAAGCACCCAAAACCTTCAGGAAAAACTGCTCAAAATACATGAACACCAAAGTGATTCAAAATTCAATGTTCAACTCCATCCTTAGCATGCTTCTACCACCCAACTTAGTATTTGTGGATCTTGTTCTAAGGCTCTAAATTCTCCCTCATCCCATCCCTTTCCCCCATCCTCCCGACCATGGTTAATGGGAGGCTGAGGCACTTTAGTGTCGGTTTTCATGTAGCAGTTCCTAAATACTGAACACCTCCACACTGAGTATTTCACCTGCTAAATTGCTTTCTTGCTCTATTGCTTTTAAAAATCTCTAGGTCTGTATCTAGATGTATGAGGTACAGTGAGAAAATCTGTAGGTCTGTATTTACATGTAACAGATATAGTGATATGAGTAATGTTGAAGAGAATGGGAACTAATTTAAAAAGAATTCTGGTAATCTTGCAATAAAATGTTCTTTAAACCACTTCTTTTGTAGGTCAACAATCAAATAAAATATTCATGGCAATATTAAATGATAAGAAAAAGAAGGAGGTTGCCAAGATTAGAGGTGGGAAAGACTATTGTAGTCATGACAAAGGATTGTTCTTTAACATTCTTCAGTGTTGTTTTGTCCAGTTCATTTAAAATTTCTCAGGTAATGGAGCTTCTGCTTCACAAAGGAGACACCTCTTCGAAGTGGAATTCCTCCAGTTATAAGGATTTTTTTTCTAGTTAATGGAACTTTCTTATGTTTCACCTCATTACTTTAGCTGTAGTGCCCTGTGTTCACCTACATAATTTATTTCTCCCATTGGTGTTTACGTCTTTCTGACATGTATTATTTACGTGTAGCCTAAGTGTGCAAAATATTTCACAGATGTTCAAGAAAGATCTTCACTCTGGTTATATTACAACAAAACAAAACAAAACAAAGCAAAACAAAACAAAACACCCAAAAAAGCCAACTATATTAACCAATACTAAAGTATTAACCCAATAGGAAAGGATATTTTAAAACACATTGTGTTGTTCATTTACAGTTTTGTGTTCAACATGAGATCATACAATCTGTTTGCCTTTGTCATGCATGCTTGCTGTGCTTTTCTTTTTAAAGCACTTTTAAAAGTGCTTTTCATCTACCTTTTCCATGAGTTTGTCCTCTAAAACAACATCATTCTAAATAGAAACAAAGCTTGCATAAATTGTTTCAACAGTTACGTAGTTACCCTGTTAAAAGAGTATACTACTTTGCTAATGTAAAATTGTCTTTCTTTGTTGGGCAGACTTTGGAATACCGTGTGTTTCCTGAGCCCTCTGTAACACATCGTTATAAACCACAATGCAGTCATTTCTTAATCCCACTTTGGATAAAGTAACTTGGACTTCTCATCTTTGTTATTGCTGATCAGGTTTTTCAGATCTAACAGTATTCCAACAGTGCTTTTCTGAACACTGCTAATTTTTAACAACCTTTGACAAAAGCGTACAGTAGAACTGGATACAGTTATGTCACCACCCAACACTCTTGTATTGTAAGACTGCCTTGAAACATTGTTCTGGGAGCTTCTCTTTAGTTGGCTAACCACTGTGACCCCTAAATCCTTTTCAGAGTCACCGCTTTCCAGCACACAGTCTCCAATCTTCTAAACGTGACCTACATTCTTTGTTCCTGATGAATGACCTTGCATTCAGCTGTCTCAAAAAGCATGTTCAAATGGTCTTGGCTTACTAAAGGATGTCAATTTCCCTACAGAAGAAGTGTTTTTTTGTTGCATTATTTAGTACTTTATGCATATTGTGTTGTCTTCACATTTTATCATTATTGCTGTTAAGTATTTCTTTACGCCACTCATAAATTTATGTAGTAGCAGAGGACAGCATTTTCTAAAATGCGGGGCTCAATCCCCCAAGGCAGCAGTGTCAAGGGTGTTTTTAGAGCTCATTCCACATTGTGTGAGAGGGGCAGTCATCTCTCAGAATGCCAGACCAGGCCAAGGGAACTAGCTGGCCACATATGTCTGTTTCAGCAAACAGCCTGTGCCAGCTCGCAGCAGGGATCTGAGCAACTGGAGCTGCACCAGCCAGCTGGGCACTGCAGAGGCATGGAGTGGGGTGACAGAGTCCTGGCACTGGGCACCACAAACATGTCAGAAAAACTTCTTTATGAAAAAAACAAAATTTTATGAATTCCTCATGAGTTACCCGAGGGATGCTGATTACCTGTTTATAGTTACTTTTGGAGATCTGTCATTTAGTCATTAACTATTATGTGTTACACTGATTTTGTCTAACCCTAATCATTTAATTAGATTGATGTACCGATGTATGTCTTTTGTTTTACAGAAGCACGTCAATGCAAACCATCTTTAGCAATCATATTTGGCAATCTCACCCAGAAATCTGCCCAATTTGATATGCTTGTTGGCACTAATGCAATCGTTTTCTCTATTGATTACATCATAGAACCATAGAATGATAGGGGTTGGAAGGAACCTCTGGAGATTATCGAGTCCAACCTCCCTGCCAAAGCAGGATCACCTAGGGTGGGTCACATGGGAACACATTCAGGCAGGTCTTGAAAGTCTCTAGAGAAGGAAACTTAACAACTTCTCTGGGCAGCCTGCTCGAGGGCTCCAGGACCCTCACACCAAAAAAGTTTCTCCTCATATTGAAGTAGAACTTCCTGGGTTCCAGTCTGTGCCTGTTGTTCCTTGTCCTATCACTGGCCACCACTGAAAAGAGACAGGCACCTTCACCTTGGCACCCACCAAGGGCCTTCAGTTATTTTACCTGCCGCTGATTCTGGTATAGAAAGAATTATATAATGAAAGTAATTTTTCTTTTGTGTGTGTGTGTGTGTGTGTGTGTTGTCCAAACCCTTGTGTAACCCTGGCTTTACCTAGGTTTTTAAATACTTCTTTAATATTCTTTGATTTTTTAAATAGCAACAGTAAGTGTTCAGGTAGATCAGTAATAAATTCTTCTTAAACTGCCTGTGTATTAAAAATCATTTGCATATGTGGCCATTTGAGCTAGATTTCTAGCTCAGACATTTAAAAAAATTTGGAATGGAGAAACTTAGAAGTGGAAGCTCTGAGTGGAGAGGTGAACATTCTAGGGATAGGCCATATAATGGCAACAATGGATACATTTCATTGGTGCATCAAGAGCTTTACATCTGGAAATACAGCTTCTACCTTCCCCTGTCTGCTTCTGCTGCACCCGCTGCCATCTTGCCCTGCTGCTGTTTTGGCTGCTGCTGCTTTCACTGCTTTGCCACTGCTCGGCCCTTTCCCCATTTTCCTTAAGATTATTATATTTCTGTAGTAGTTTATTCTCCTTATACTCTTACATTTAGTTTAAACTATAAGAAATACAATTTTATTTTTTCTGTGCTGTAGTGAGTTTACTCCACAGGGGGAAGGATCTGCCCTAACCCAGCACAGCACATTTTAGGCAAAAGCATATGGCATTCATGACTGGTGTAGGAATGCATTTTGCAGAAATATTAATTTAATACTTGTCTCTGTTCTACATTGTTATTGGCAATTTCAACCATTGGTTTCTAATGACAGAACTGTGGTTTTGCTATTATTAATTCTTTTTGCAATGACATTATTTTCCATTCCTCTTTGTGATATTTCTGTCTATAAGACTTTTTACTGATTTCAAATATGTATGGTTTTGATATTTCACTTGTCCAACCATACAATAATGAGTAAATAAAATGTTTTTTACTGCATTATCTTTCTTTATTTATGTCCCTTCAGTTAGGGTGTTTCTAAGACAATGTAATCTCTAACTGTACGTTACATAACTGCAGATTTTTTAATGCGGTAAAATCATTCACAGTTTCTCTTTTCTGTCTTATTTGCCAAAATTGACATCTTAAAAAAAATTAATCCTTTTAAAAACAGTTTATCAACCAGAGGTTACGTCTCTTTACCTATAGCAGACATAATTTTGTGGTGGTCATTGGATAGAACATGCTTATAGTTATTTCTATGTTTGTCCACTGGAAAGAGGCCCCACTGTGAAGTGGACCCACACTGAATGGAACATTTTTATGTTGGAAAATGATATTATTTCACTTTTTTGAAACTCTACAGATATTTTAACTACAAATTACCTCCATCATGCTTTGTCATACTTACATTTTTTAATTTGTTTGTTTGTTTCAGATATTGAAAATATTTATTTTTTTTCAGATCATAGAATTATAGAATCATAGAATATCAGGGGCTGGAAGGGACCTTGAAAGATCATCAGGTCCAGTCCCCCTGCCGGAGCAGGATCAAGTATTATCTAGGACATGTGTAAGAGCTGTTTGTCTGATTTGATTTGCTTGCCCATATGGGTTAACAAATTGAAGCTAAAACTGTGCTATTTGGCATAATCAGTTGGAAATGGACTATCCAAGTGGCAGGCCAAATCCTACCTGTGAAACAATTCCATCCATCTCCAAACTATTCTCCATGCAAGATCTGTGTACACTGTTACTGTAGTCTTTCTCCTTTCCAGGTTGCCAAGAAGCTGAATTAGAATAATTCTGAAGTGCCAGATCTGAACTTTGCTAGTCCTTCTCTCAAATTAATTAAAGTAAATTGGTATTCTGCTAACCTTTGGCAGAAGCATTTAAAATAATTTAGAATATGTATGTTCACAATGACCTCAGCCCAGTCTCAGCAGTATTCCCATGCTCTAAGGTGAGGATTTGGGGACTATCTTTTCCATTTTGAGAGAAAGCTGGAATGTTTTATGAATATAGATGCACAAATTGTACACAGTTTTTGAATGACATAAGAACAGCATATGTGATAGTTTAATTTACCAGTGTTTTAAAAATAAGTTAGAGGGGCTAGAGTTGGCTCACCATTTTTACAAACATTATTTTTAAAAAGGGTCTGTTTCCCAAAAGAATATAGAGGATGAAATTCTGCACCAACTGTTGGTGCTTTTGAAGTAAATCTCCAAATAATTTTTTTTTTTTGCCATGCAAGTCTTGTCAGTCAGAAGAGGGTTAAAACATCACAGTAGCTGAGGCAGGATCTTGTGAGGAGAGGGAGAGAGAAGACTTTAGCTGATTCTCAGGACAGTAATCAGCCAGTGTGTCCCAAATCGGTGACCCAGGAGGTGTCACATTTTTAGTGTATGGTAGTAGTGTTTTTGCCTTCTAGACGTCATGTTTTTGCAATGCACTGGCAAAATGAGGATGTCAAGGAGTGTTTTTGAGGTTCCAGAGCTCCTGTTGCAACCAGAAGTGGATCCTTTGGGCAGCATATATATTTCCTGAATGGGGATTTGAATGCCATCCTCTCCCACAGTTCATTTGCAGGCTAGAGGTGTAAGACACTGGCTGTTAATTTAACTAGACTACCACTACTCTGCTCATGCAGGTTGTGTACTGTGAAGAGATCCTGATCTACTACTAATGTGGTCTAAAAAGGTTCCTTTACTGGTGGTCCTTCCACTTGATCACCCTATGGCTAAGCAGAAGACCAGGTAGAATTGATTTCATGACATTTAATTAAAGATTTATCTGCATTATGGCTGAAAGTCTAATTCTCATTAATTTGTAGGAGATTCGACCTCCAAATTATCCCAGTAATCTTAAAGATGACTGTCTAATATCATTAGTGTACGCATAGATAGTAATTAGTCTTTTAAGGTTCTGAGCAGCAACTAATTTTATCTATAATTTTATTCTTATCTAGAATTATAGGGTTGTTTTATCTTTATCTATAATTAAGGGGTTATGACCTGGTGGCAGTTGCAGAGACATGGTGGACAGCTCACATGACTGGAATGTGGTCATGGATGGCTATGTCTTTTTCAGGAAAGACATGTCAACAAGGCAAGATGGTGGAGTTGCTATTTACATGAGAGAGCAGCTAGAATATCATGAGTTTTGTCCAGGGGCAAATGAGAGGTGAGTTAAGAGCTTGTGGATGCAAATTAAGGGACAGCCTAGCATGGGTGATACAGTTGTGGATGTCTATTACAGACTACCTGATCAGGATCAGGAATCTGATGAGGCCTTCTACAGGCAGCTAACAGCAGCCTCGCAATCGCAGGCCCTAGTTCTCATGGGAGATTTTAACTACACAGATATTTGCTAGAAGGGCTACTCAGCCAGACAGCCACAATCCAGGAGTATACTCCACTGCATTGATGATAACTTCTTGATGCAAATGGTGGAGGAGCCAACTAGGAGGGGAGAACTGCTGGATCTTTGACACTGTCTGCCATAGCAAACTCCTGGCCAAGCTGGCAGCTCATGGCTTGCACAGGGGCACTCTGTGCTGGGTTAAGAACTGGCTGGAGGGCCAGGCCCAGAGACTGGTGGTGAGTGGTGCCACATCCAGTTGGCAGCCAGTCACTAGTGGTGTGCCCCAGGGATCAGTGCTGGGCCCAGTCCTACTTAATATCTTCATTGATGATGTGGATGGGGGATTGAGTCCAACATCAGTAAGTTTACAAATAACACCAAGTTGGGAGCATGTGTCAATCTGTTAGAGGGCAGGAGGGCTCTGCAGAGGGACCTGGACAAGCTGGATGGGTGGGCAGAGGCCAACGCCATGAGCTTTAACAAGTCTAAAGTCGGAGTGGCTGGAGAGCAGCCAAACAGAAAGGGATCTGGGGGTGCTGATTGACACCCGCCTAAACATGAGCCAGCAGTGTGCCCAGGTGGCCAAGAAGGCCAATGGCATCCTGGCCTGCATCAGGAATAGTGTGGCCAGCAGGAGCAGGGAGGTCATTCTCCCCCTGTACTCTGCACTGGTTAGGCCACACCTTGAGTACTGTGTCCAGTTCTGGGCCTCTCAATTTAAGAAGAGGTACTTGAACATGTCCAGAGAAGGACAGTGAGGCTGGTGAGAGGCCTTGAGCACAAGCCCTATGAGGAGAGGCTGAGGGAGCTGGGATTGTTTAGCCTGGTGAAGAGGAGGCTCAGGGGAGACCTTATTGCTGTCTACAACTACCTGAAGGGTGGTTGTGGCCAGCAGGAGGTTGCTTTCTTCTCTCTGGCAACCAGCACCAGAACAAGAGGACACAGTCTCAAGCTGCGCCAGGGGAAGTTTAGGCTCAAGGTGAGGAGAAAGTTCTTCATCGAGAGAGTCATTCCCCACTGGAATGGGCTGCCCAGGGAGGTGGTGGAGTCACTGTCCCTGGAGGTGTTCAAGGCACGTTTGGACGTGGCACTTGGTGCCATGGTCTAGTCTTGAGGTCTGTGGTAATGGGTTGGACTTCACAATCTTTGAGGTCTCTTCCAACCTTGCTGATACTGTGTGTGATACTGTGTAAATGCCAAGTTCTGCACTTTGGCCACAACATGCATTCATGATAATTAAGGGAATGGAACATCTTCCTTACAAGGAGAGACTGAGGGATCCGGGGCTCTTTAGCTTGGAGAGAAGGAGACCGAGACGTGACCTCATTAAAATTTATAAATATGTAAAGAGTGAGTACCAAGAGGATGGAGCCAGGCTCTTCTCAGTGATGCCCAATGACAAGACAAGGGGCAATGGGTGGAAGCTGAGGCATAGGAAGTTTCATGTAAATATGAGGAGGATTTTTTTTACTGTGAGGTTGGCAGAACACTGGAATATCTCTGAAGATATTCAAAACCCACCTACATGCATTCCTGTGTGATTTGGTATAGGTGATCCTGCTCTGGCAGGGGGGTTGGACTGGATGACCTTTCGAGGTCACTTCCAGCCCCTGACACTCTGTGATTCTGTGATTTTATCCTTATCTATAAGGTCTAGAAATCTACTCATTAATAATACCTCTGCTGATAATCCAGATATTCTTAGCTATTGTAAGATTGTGCACTGCTGTAAGCTTCATCAGGTAAGAAAAGCAAAATGATCACAGTGTCACGAGTGTCCTGTTAACCCAGGAAAGAGATATCAATCCTAAATACCTTTTTGCTGAAGACAAATGAAGGTAAATATGCAGACGGCAATAGTTTTACATCTCATACAGTGAGTATTTTAATTAACAGTTATACTGTAAGAGTATTGTGACTCTTGTGGTAACATGGCTCAAGGTAAAATCAGATCAAAGTATCGAATCATAGAATCATAGAATCATAGAATCAAACAATGGTAAGGTTGGAAGGGACCTCAAGGATCATCTAGTTCCAACCTCCTGCCATAGGCAGGGACATCTCCCACTAGTACAGGTCACTCAAGGCCTCGTCCAATCTGACCTTGAACACCTCCAAGGAGGGAGCATCCACAGCCTCCCTGGGCAACCTGTTCCAGTGTCTCACCACCCTCACTGTAAAGAACTTCCTTCTAACATCCAGTCTAAATCTCCCCTCTGCCAGTTTAAACCCATTGCCCCTCATCCAGTCATCACAGATTGTGTCAGAGATGCACAGATAACCAAAAGGCTGCACATAAAACAAAAAGAATGAAAGGTAGAGACTGTCTTTGGGATAAACTAAACAGCTGGTAAATGAAGAAGGCAAGTAAATATAAATGTCTTTTCTCTTCCCCCCCCGCCTTCAAAATCAAACCAAACCAAAACCCCAAATCCAACCAAAAATTAAAAAAAAAAAAAAGCAAACCTTAAATGCCTAAAACTGGACTCATTAGAAGCTTAAATACAAAACCAAAGTCTGCCCAACACCCCACCTTTCTGGACAGTTCCAGGTACCACTAGTTTTACTGCACCAAAGTAGAATTACTCCAAATTTCATTAAAAACTTGATCGTGAAAGCTCTTCAGCTGGTCTAAATGACAATGATCTATAATGATTCAAAATGCTCCTGTTTAGCATTACTTCTCAGAAAACGTACAGCAAAAGCTCTGGGCTGGACTAGATAGACGTTTTCTGATAGTTTAAAACTCTATGGATGATCAACTCAGTCCTTTGACAAGAAAGAGGACCATTGCTATCTATAAAGTAACTATGGTTTTGTGGGGAAATGCAGACCTAGAAGGGAGTAAGGTAGATGGCAGTTTGCATCATCAGATAACCCTTTTTCTGCTTTCCCATGTGGGTACATTTTGAAAGTTCAGGTGAAGTCAACGTGAAATATATTCATATATAGTGTTAAACATGAATTTTGATAAGAAGAGCTTGCTACTGTTAATAGCCAGAAAGAACTCAAACACTAATCTTAAGATTACATTCAAACAAATGTTTATAGGAAGGAGAGTAGTATTAAGCAATTTAAGCCACATCTAAGGATGGTTACAAAGCAAAACCTAATTTGCCGTGGAAGTGGAATTCAGACTGTCCTGTTTTGAAGAACTAATTAATTTTGGTTTAGTATAAGAAAGTTTAGTGTGACAAATCCCTTGAAAATTTATGAAGGACTCTTTTACATAAACAGAATTACACCTCTTTATAGTTTTTAAACAAAGAATGTTAAATCATGCATGGTTTAAGTTTGTGAAGCTCCAGTAAAGCAAGTCCATGTGGAAAATGAGTATTTTTTAAGCTTAATTAATTTATGATATTGCAGCAGATAGTGACATTAAATTTTCTCTTTTCTTTCTTTCTTTTTGGATGGTGTAGGCCTAGGGGAAACTGCCTCCAAAAAATTGTTATTGTTTTGTTTTCTCATGTTAATTTTATCAGGACTATTACATTTAGAATTATCTGAACAACAGAAAGCCCACTTGTCAGTTTAAAAAATGGCTAGATATATTTTATGCTCTGGAATGTCATTGTGGAAAGAATCAGATATTAAGTAGCCCTGTAGTGATACCATGGACCCAGAAGCTAGTTTCAACTGTATTTCAAAGCCGTTAATTACACAGTTATCAAAAAAGATGAAGATCTTTTCTGTTATTTCATGCATCAAGTTTCTTTACAAGTATTTGCAATTCCTTAATTAGATTTCCTTTGTCAGAAAGGTTTCACAGTGATGTCGGTATTTCCATGGTAAAGCCAGGTGACAAACTTAAACACTCATTTCCCATGCCATGACACTGCTAGTGTGATGATAACATCTCACTTTTCTAAGTGGTAAGTTATTTTGGAGGTTGAAGAGTGACCAAGAGTGACCGAGACTTTGGTCACTACAAAGTCTGAGTTTATTTATACTCTGTGGAATCTCACAGTTCTCCTGTCCATCCATCAGCCTCAGAGCTGAAGTCCTCTATCATCTGTGAGTTAGCCAAAAGGTTGGATAAGTTTGAGTATCTCTGGGACTCTATATCCAGTCAAAGATCCTGCCTCTCCTCTTTACCTGTCTATATCTCATGCATTCATGCAGCAATGGCACTTCGCTTTCCTGCTCTGTCGTGTTCCTCAGATATCCTAACTGCAGTTCTTTTCCTCCTCTCAATCACATGCTATAAAGTGCCAGACACATCCCACACGATACACCAATCTGTAGTGCTCTCTCATGCACAGAAGATAATTAAGGAACATGTAAAGATGTGAATTCTTGTTAAAAACAAAGTATGGTTTACTTTAAAGGAGAATTAAAGCTTTTAGAAAGACTTAAAGCAATCTAAAGCTGTGTTTATTCTACTTTAAGACCTACAATTTTTGATGGTCATCCAGAAAGCTGCATTTCTATCCAAATATCCCAGAAATGTTGACTATGTCTCATTTTTGTTCTTGCAAATCTGCTCTCACCTCTGTCTTACAGGTTCCTTTTTCACCCTGCTATCATTCCTTCAGCCTGTGTTCTCAAGCTGTGGCCCTTCTAGTCTTGTCTGCTCAGCAAGTCTTCGGGACCTATAGCTCTGATCATTGACCCTTAACACCTCATATGTTTGCTGAAGCAGATATACTGGGATTTTGTTTTCTTTTCTGCTTCCTTGCTCTGACAGAGTGCTGCCAGATCACTCCTAATATAGAAAGGATCCCATTAACCAACCAACACACATAATCTCTCTCAGAACAGCACTAAATTTGACATAATCATTAAAAACTACTGCTAGGGATTCATCTTGTAGACTTGCTACTATTCTGCTGCCTACAAAATAAAAGACTGTCACACTACCTTAATTATGCCAAATAATTATTAGTTACAATCAGAGGCTCTTAAGATACGTTTACTCCACAAACTAAGGAGAGCATACGAAAAGGGGAGGGAATTAAAATGAAGTTGCTATTAAAGCTGAGATTTCCCTTACTATGCACGTTACCATGTCAACCTGAGTTATGCAGCATCACATTTGAGATCTATTCAAGACTCCTTCAAAAGCTTAACAACTAACCAGCATGTTATAGATGGATTTTCAGCTGATTTTGGCATCTTTTGCATGATAAATGCTACTTAACCACATTCTTTTTCTGGTTTAATATCAAATGCAACTGAACAAATGTTTAATTATATCCATGCAGATGGTTTATTATGTAAGAGATAATTACTTGTCCCACTTTGAAAGTACTAAACCATGCAGAAAACATGAGGCTCAATCATTTTAAGATGGCAAGTAACTTCATATAAATTATTATTTCTTGCACATAGACAAAAACATGCAACATCAGAATCCAGTGCATGTATTAGTTTCAGATGGTTTAAACTGTGATTCTTTTAAGTTAGCGTGTGATTATTTCCTCTGTTTTAAACTTCCTCCTTAAAGTCAGCACAGCCTTCCACTGCTGTCTGGCAGCAGTCAAAAGACTTTTATTGAAAACTGAAGCAATGCAAACATTGTCAGCTAATGTTTCAGAAAAAAAATACTTTTCTTTATTCTTAAGAACTTTATATAATGGTCTTTAGCATTACTAGTTTCCTATTTAAGATATTGTACATATCTTACATATTGTATGAGCAGTATTAGTTCCAGTTTCAGTATCTCAGATTTAAGGGTTATATAAGCTGGTGCAAAACAGAAGTTGGTAGATAGTAGCTACTGAGGAACTACAACCATTTTTACCTGTTTCCTAGGTTAGTTGAGCTATTTAAGCATGTTTTGAGAAACAAAAGGTGCAAATAATATCACTCAAAAGCAAAACAAAAGCATCGGGCAGGAATTATTTAAATTTGTATTCTTAGTAAAGAACCTAGAGTTATTTACTTGCTTTTTTTGTAAAACACAGACTCAAACCTGCAAAAGGGCATAAATCCAGAAGAACTGATAAATCCATTGCGTAATATTGTGATAATCACTTAGCCAGGTGAAAGTCACTGGTAATGTAAAAAGTGATTTGAGAGAGGATGCAGAAAATTCCCTCATACTTAAGACAGATGCTGCGAAGATGGTTCCCAGAGCAGCAAAATGAATGGAATTGAGATGGTAGCACAGCTTGCATGTATTGATTCTTTGATGTCCAGTAGTGAATGAAATTCTTATCCTTTCCTCAGCACAGACACAAATATTCTTTATCTCTATGCAGCTGTCTAATTTCAGCATCCTGAGCTCTCTCCTCTTGGCCAATTTTATTAGTTTCCAGTAGTTTCAATGATCAGGAGGCAGATGATGGATCTGGCTTGCTCAGCAAAGGCAGGAAGCTGGCAGCAATCCTGAAGACAGTCTGAAGAGCTTCTAGAGCAGGATGGATGCTCCCTACTTCAGCAATGCCAAAACCACATTGAAAGTTCAGACAGTGAAATGTAGGTGCTCAGATTGCCAGTATTTGCCTCATACTTCAGAAGAGCTAATTTTGCATTGAGCCTAACTGAATTTTCTGAGTTTCATATCTTCAGAAAAAGCTAAATCAGTGTTTAAAAGTCTTGGCATATATCTGCCAGGCACATTCATTTATGCAATGCCTGCATGTTCTTTGGACAGCTCAGTATATTCCCCAAACATTCATAATCTTGGCAGGAAAACTGTCTTGTGTTACTGCATGTTCTAGAATGAAAGTAGGTCTACAGAATAATCAGCACTCTTCTCTGTCTAGCTGAAGTTATGTTTACAGGCAGATAGCATTCAGGAACATAACTGCTGCCTACTGCTCAAAGATCTAATTCTTAGACTATGTTTTCTCTGGACCTCATATTTTATCCAAAGAGTCCAGCAAACAGTGGAGATCTCATCTTAGGAGATAACCACATTTTTTTTCTCCTGTTTTCTCCTCTTTCCACTGACAAAAGTAAATAGGGAGCAAGAAGAAAATGGAAGGAAAGGGCAAAAGGGCAAGAAAGAAAAAAATCAGAACAGTAATTATATTTTGGCTGTGTGAATAGTTTTTAAAATGTTCCTATGGCAAAAATATGTGCTTTTGACAGGCCTATGAGATAAAACGATAGTTAGAAGCTGATACTTTTATTTTACAACAAAGCCAAACTAAGGCTGAACTCCATAGTAAGATCAAGAATAGGGAACTTCTTGAAAGAGTCCAGTGCAGAGCCATAAAAATTATTAAGGAAACGGAACATCTTCCTTACAAGGAGAGACTGAGGGAGCTGGGGCTCTTTAGCTTGAAGAGGAGACTAAGAGGTGACCTCATTAGTGTTTATAAATATGTGAAGGATGAGTGCCAAGAGGATGGAGCCAGGCTCTTCTCCGTGATGCCCAATGACAGGACAAGGGACGATGAGTGGAAGCTGAGGCATAGGAAGTTCCATGGAAACAGGAGAAAAAGTTTTTTCACTGTGAGGGTGACAGAACAGTGGAACAAGCTAGCCAGGGGGGTTGTGGAGTCTCCCTTTCTGGAGATACTCAAGACCTGCCTGCATACATTCCTGTGTGATCTGGTATAGGTAACCCTGCTCTGGCAGGGGGGTTGGACTAGATGATCTTTTGAGGTCCTTTCCTGCCCCTAACATTCTGTGATTCTGCGATGAATATTTGAGCATCTGAGATTTAATGCGTTTTCTTCCTTTCTCATTAAATGGGGATTGCTTCATTGTTGCTGGACATACATAGTGACTCCTTCAACTTCCCCACTGCCACATTGTATAGTGCAAAGCTGGAGGAATTGCCCTAGATTCAGCAGCATCTGTCTGTGTAAGAAGCCAGGAAAACTGCAGGAAACAGCACAGCAGTAGTGATTCTCCTGAACTCCCTTCAGAGTTTGTGGCCTTCATACTTTTTCATTCTCAAACTAGAGACACAAAGCTTCTGGGTGAGAAAGGATAAAAGAAGAACAAATCTAGGTGAAGAAAAAGAGGAAAGAAGATAAAGATAGACCTTTAAAATGTATGCTGCATGCTACAGTACTATGACTGTCGGATGACAATATGTGTGTAAAAAGTCACTGGTTTTATCAGTGGCAATGTGTGCGCTCATGTCTCTCTGCTATGGGCAAGATAAAATGAAAATTGTGATTACAGGTTTCAAAGAGCACAAACTACTTCCCGTGCTTGGTCAGGCCCGCTTATATTTCACAGTGTGCTGACTTGAAACAGTAAGGTGCAGTATGTCTTCCAAGCTCTAAGTAGAGCAAATCCATGTGATGATACTCTAAACAAATAACATATCTGATTTTAGTATTACAAGACAATATAACTTATAATACTTGCCATTCTTTCTTAGATACATGAAGAGCCCTAGCACATTTTTCCAGAAGTAGGACTCTGTGCTGGTTTGAGGCTAACTGGAATATTTTAATGGAGAAAATTATATTATAGGCTGTGAAAAGGAAACAGTGGTGATGTCTACTTCACTCATAGGCTTGCTGAGATGTATAGGACTAAGAACACAAAACATAGATTAGACACCCTCGGGCTCAGAGAGTCTCTGTCTCTCTAGCTTTTTGCCTTCTCCTCTCTGCCGAGTAACCACTTTCCTTCTAACCCTCCTGGACGATCCTCCAAGCTCACTTTGCTTGTAAGGCAAACCCTGGGGTAAGGTAGAGGGGTGGGGAGAAGGTGGAAGGGTGGTTGGGAGCCCCCCCTGCGGACTCTGATTTCTGGGAGGGGTGTTGTGTTTCTGTATTACCTTTAACTTGTATATTTCTGTAAATATCCATGTATATTTTGTATATATCTGCTTGTATATTGTGCTAAGCTGTAAATATAGCTTCATTCCTTAACATCCAGCTGTCTGAGTCTAGTCTGGGTGATTTTACAAAGTAGGGGCAAGGGGGGGCAGGGAACTCCCAAACTATCACAGACCCCACAGAACAAAATCAACAGGTATATTTCTGACTATAAGAAAAGTTAGGAAGTGTATGTGCTGAGAATTGAAGGACTGCATATCTACAGGAAAGAATGATTGGTGTGTGGGAGCTAAGAGGAAGAAACAGGCTGCTGTATTGGAAACTGAGGGGGAGAATGGTTACATAAAGATGAAAGACAAGGAACTGCCTACGAGCCACATATAAGAAGATGTACTTTGGTGAGGATCACTGATAATGAGAGACAAACAGGAAAAGAAAAGCATATATTCATACACCCATCTACATACATCAGATGCTGCAAAATAAGACAAGGGAGGCTGTTTAGTTTTTCTACAGATCCTCTTATGTTGTATATTCTAGCCTCTGCATACTCTTTTTCTCCTCAATTTCTTATGTATTATCACTTTCATTTCTTCTTGTATCGAAAATGAACTAAAAGGTAGGAAATCGAACTGCATTTTGTATAAAAATTGAGAAACACATAGCAGGATTCTTAAAGGGAATTTAGGCTATCATAAGCAATCATAAATTTCTCAGAGAGCCAGAATTAATCCTCTAACATATATAACATATCTGCTCTTCGGGAAGTACAACCCATTGCTTTCTCTTTCATTTGAAAAAGTTTGACATGGTGTGATCTGCACAATACTTGGAAGCATCTCCTTCCTACTTTAATGTTCTTAAAGAAAAGACTGCCATTGGTTGTATGGTTCAGCATAGTGCAGTGAAGGTACAGTGGTGGCCCTTTACATGTGACTCTAATACAAATGGCATCTAAATAATGTAATGAGCCACTGGGTAGAAGATCATTTTAGTGCCAGTTTAGGCTGTAATCAGAAAGCTCTTACTCTTGCAATTATTAGGTTATGTGTAGAGTATTCAGACATTTACAAAATTAACAGTTATACTAACAGCTGGAAAGTGGCATTAGCTGTTAATCAGGCAAGTGACCTGTGAAACTAGTAATGTGTGATAATGGGAAAAGTGAGTACATAGGCACATTTGTCGCTGCCTCTCCCTACTAAGTTCTGTGGAAGCTCTCTTGAGACAGAATGCCTGTGCTTTAGAATAGGCAACATAGTTGTGCCTTGCCATGAACAGCAGAAGGGAAAGCCTTTATCCTTCTGGTGGCACAGTTCTGAGTTAAAGGAGTCAACACAGAACTGTAATACCAGGTCTGTCTCAAGTAGTGGTAGACAGACATGGAGATCTTACAAATGTCTACAAATATCTGAGGTGTGGGTGTCAGGTAGCTGGGGCCAATCTCTTTTGGTGATCAGCAGCAATAAGACAAGGAGCAATGTCTACAAACTGGAACATAGGTTTCACCTCAACATGAGGAGAAACTTCTTTACAGTGAGGGTGGCAGAGCACTGGAACAGGCTGCCTAAAGAGGGTGTGGAGTCTCCTCTGGAGACTTTCAAAACCTGCCTGGATGCGCTCCTGTGTGAACTACCCCAGGTGATCCTGCCTTGGCAGGGAGGTTGGACTCAATGATCTCTGGAGGTCCCTCCCAACCTCTAAGGTTCTGTGATTCTATGACAACATCTCAGCTTAGTTTCTAGCTTGGACCCATACAATGCCTTAATCCTTGACTTTGTCCATCACTCTGCTGTGCCTCTGTGTCCTCAGGTATTGTCTAATTTTCTTTCCTGCTTCTACCATCCACATAGAATATGTAAGTGCATTACTCCTACATATCCTTGATGGCAGGCTCAAAGAGTCTCGGCTGCCTTCTGTGCAGACATAGGTCATTATAAAGTAAAGAACATATTCAGAATATTCAGGATATTCAGGACAGCCTCTGAATATTTTCTCATTTTACAAAACAAAAAACAAAAACAAACAAACAAACAAAAAGTCCAAATGAAAGCTAAGTAGGAAATGAAAAGAAGTCACCACCCTTATTATGATCCTTTGTTATGAAATTGCAAGGACTGGAGGAGTTTCTCTGCAGATTGCATTACAGTTTGCTGTGAAGTATCTTCTATAGAACTTTTCTGAATGCTTTCTTTTAAAGATTTGTTTTGAAATATATATTACATAATATTTATGTATAATGTTTCATGTTCTGTCTTGACCACAGCAGCAAAAAGGTATCATTAGACTGAAGATGTTTGCAAATTAATATTGCTGCTAGTCACATTAATTGTAAAAAAAATTCAAGTCAGTTCTTAAACTTGAAACATCTTCCTCAGTAAACACAGATATTGATGTTTCATGTTTAGCTAATGATGAAAAGATCATTTAGTTTGGGAATCTGTATGACGAAAGGGTCTCTTTTCCAACAGTAAACAAAGCAGTTTCTAAATCAATAAAATACAAATGTAGAACAAATATAAGAGGAGTGAAATGAAGAAGATATCCAAAAGGGGAGCTGAGCATGACCAAAACTAATACAAGGCAAATAATGCAATTATTAAACAAATCAGGATTATGAGTTAGCAGCATATTTACCTACATGGTTAAGCCCCTTAGAAATCAACAAATGTAAGTACTCATTTAAATCTCTTCTTTTAATTAAACTGTTAAGAACCACTTTGCTTAGAAATAACACAAAATACTGTGTATGCCTAGTAGTCCAGAGAATGAAGAAAAAAAATGTGTAATTACCTAAGGAAAGATTATATGTGCTGCTCAAAACTGTGAGAACAGCTCTCATGAATGAACCCAGCTTCACTGAAACATAGGTGAGTTTGCAGAGATGAAAAGCTCTGTTTAGATGTTCTTATCTTTTCACATTTATATTAAAGAAAATGTCATCCTGATTTGGTCCATTGCTAACTAGCAAAATTCTTAATCACTTCAAGGGCTGCAGGAGGAGTAGACCTTTGGCATATGAGTGATAGCTGGTGATGGATATAACAAAATAGTTTGAGTGCACATTGTTTCTCCAAATCAAAAAGGCATCTATTTTATTGTTGGCAAGTAAAACATAACAAGGGGCTGAGTAATGGTCTCTGAACTCACTGGACTGCAGATATTTTTACTTAGAGGTCAGAGTGGAGCAGCCCTATTCAAAATTATTTTGCTCACTTAAGCTGAACATGGTTTAGGATCTACTGCAAAGAACATCCAAGTATAAGATTAATTGCTGAAACCCAGAGAAGACTGCTATTTGCATTAAAGTAATGTATATGTAAAAGAGTGTGTCAAAGATGGGTATTTAGACTTGCTTAGGCATTTTTGTGGAATGATGCACATTAAAGTGTTTGGGTACCTCAGCAAGGTACATGAACTTTCTGTGGGACCAAAGTATGCATATTTTGTGTGGGAGGGAATTTCTGCTGGGAGGGGATTTCTGCTGTTCGTAGTTTGTTGCAATTAACACAATTGTGAGTGGGCCATCAGCTGCCTAATAAATTGGTAAAGCTTACCTTTAAGCTGCACCTAGCTTGCTAAATGCATTCATTCACTACATGGAGATCGCTGGCCCCATGCTACATGGTGCATGTCCATGCTGGCAGTTCCCCTGCTCAATCCACCTGGCTGCATCCACACTAGCTCTGGGCTTCCGCATTAAGAACATACATGATGCTCCAGTTGCTTAGAGACATAATTGTTAAATATCTTGTATTTTCTAGCTGAAATTATCTGGGGAAAAAAAAAAAAAAAAGGAAAAAAAACAGAAAAGAAAGCTTTTGGTTCAGCCTATCAAGCACAGTATTTTTATACCATGAAACAGAAGGCATTATTACTTGTCTGGGGGAGACATGTAAGGTTGCTTGAGGCTGCAAAGCCTACTGAGAGTGGGCTGGAAGAATGTACTGCAGGAGTTAGAGCTTGTGCAGGTTCATATATACATCTTTGGAGAATGGCTTTTGGATTGAATTATCCCCAGAACTGCACATAGGTTTTGTTTTGTGGGAAACTAAATGTTTTCATCTAAAAGGGTGCTTACTGCTGAAGCAGAATCATCAATATTGATCAGGGAGCCAAGACTCAGAAGACAAGTGAGGGACTGAAATATTTGGTAGTTATGAATTTCCTCTTGAGAACAGATTGGGAATACACAATTCTTCACTAGCCTTTTAGAGAGTCTAACAGCTCTCTGAAAAAAATATAAGCAAGTCACATATGAGAAATAACAATGTGAATCTCACTGCTTTTTCTCAGACATTCCGCTGATGCCATGTACAATGCTTTTTGTTCGTCAGAATCTCTCCAGTATTAAAACTAAATGCACCTAAAAATTATTTTCCCATCTCCTGCTATCACAGGTTAAGGCTTTTAACAAGAAATACAATTCCAAATAAATCAAGCTTAATGGCTTGCTCTAAATTAATTCCAGTTGTTTGCATCTTTTCACTTTGGTCATATTGTTTGGAGCTAATCACTTAAACAGCACATGGGTTCTAGATTTCAACTCCACCAATTGTGTGATTAGGAGAAGCAATATTTTTTTTTATTCCTCAAAATGAGATAAATTAGTTTAATGCAAGCCGGCATCAGAAGCACAAAAAGGTGTGAGTTTGGTTTTAGGACCTCTCATGACATTCAAAGCTGCAGAATGACATTCTGCAGAGACCTAAAAGGAGTGGTCATAATGAAGGTGGAAGCTTAAAAAGTTGTTTGTGCTCTAGGTATCTGAATTCTTTCACAGGTGCCTGTGCCTCCCATAAAGTCTGTGTGGGGAATAAGGGACATCAAAACAGGATGCACAGTTATGTGAAATTAATTTCATCCTAATTTTCTAGGCCTCTGTAGTTTTTAGGTATGAGCTGTGCTGGAGTACTTCACCTTGTGAAGGCTGATGCTTCCAAACATGCAGCAACACAAAGTATTGTGGATTGAAAGCACTGCACACCAAAAAGAAGATGCTAGTCAGCTTTAGCTCCTTTGGTCTTTAAAAGGCAGCTGAATACAGTACTGGTATCAAAATTTCTTACTCAATGAGAGAAGATAACTGACTAAAGAAAAAACATTGTGACTTGTGAGAAAACAAGCAGCACAGTCAAGGAACAAGGTAAATACTGAGTAGATTACTGAAAAAAAGTACCAAGATGGTTGAGGTGTATATTACATGTACAGAAACAACTCACTGTCTTCTTTGATGCTGTATTTTACAGTTACATTAAAAAAATGAAATTAAAAAAATAATTGAATCCCTCAAGTTCAGGAGCATTTAAATATTAGTGTTTCCATGCATAATAGAAATCTAATGTTGGTCCTAATTGTTCATATTTTACCAATTACATAAAAGTTTTGTCCTTGCAGAGCAAATTTAATTCACATATTCCAAAGTTACTGGGAATGTATTTCCTAGCAGAAGTTCTTATTATCAAATTGACTCCCTTAGCAGAACAAGGACCCACTAGACAGTAAAAGTAATTTCTTTCATAAAGTTCTGCTATAGTTACTAAAAAAAAAAAAAAAAATCAGAAACTGTTAGAGCACTATACACAATGAGCAATATATTTCAGAAACTGAAATTGATGGTTTTAGCATGCTAGATCCTGGAAAAAGTTTCACAAGGTAATTGTTTTGTTCCAATAGAGCTCTAAAACGAGTTCCATTAGATCAAGCAATATTTATAAAAAACAACATTTGGAGAAATCAGTTTTAGGCAAAAATTCAATATTACACAGCACCTTGTGAACTCTTGTGCTATTATCTTTGAAAATTGTGGTTTCCATTTATTAAATCTGAAATAGATGGAGCTTTGCTTGAATAGCTTAAAATAAAGAGTTGATGCTAGACCTTTTCTAGAGAGGAAAAAAAAATGAAGAAGAAACAGCGATTTCTCTACTAGGTTATTCAACAGTTTCAATGGCTTTTGCAGTCCTAAAATCAAGAATAGTTCAGGAATAAAGCAGCATAATGAGGATTTTTGTTATATGTGATAGTATTCAACCTCCAGCCTTCTGGCAAGATGTGACAGCAGTAAAATATCTACATTTCAGTTTAATCCAGCATTGCAAAAAAGTGGAGTAAATTAGGTGGCTTGAGGTACAAGTTCTCATGTAACTGATACAGGGTATGGGTAACAGATAGGCTGTAATTTAGATTAGCAGAATGACTACCTCTCTTCATCATTAACATGTATTTCTTCATTGTTTCCTTAACAAAAAGCTTTATTTTGTTTCCCAATAACTCAGATCTGTATTTATGTGGTCCCTACAGAGCAAAATAGCCCAAATGTGGAAGGGGAGCTCTGTTAAAAAAAAAAATTTAAACAAAAATATTAATAGAGTAGCATATTTTAAGTATTGGGCAGTAAAAGGTTATTGAGCCATGCAGAACAACCTGGCTGAGTGTCATCTGTCTGAATTTGGCCTGTCGTTTTTGGTTGATAGCCTAAACATGTTTGGCTCTCTAACACACACTTTTAAGATTATCTGCCTGTCTAACAGGGGCAGAAAAATATTTTGATAGCTAATTAATATTTGGAAAGCATTTGTATGACAAATGTTTTTGTTCTATAAAACAAATTAAAATTAACATTTTGTGCAACAGGTTAGTTGTCTGAGATGGGCATAAACCACAAACCCCTTGATTTTTTGCTAAAACTTTCAGCATAACATGGGTATAGCATATTGTTCACATAAATCTTTAAAATAAGATGAGAAGTATGTAAAAAGCTTTGCAAAGCAGGAGGAAGTCAAAGATCATACAGAATAAAGCAGACAAACCTTTCATTTAATCAAATGGTTCACAGTAATACATAAGAGGGTATGTCCTCTCTGCTGTCTCAGATTGATAGCCCATTCAGAAGCAGCTCTTTGAGAATATCCTGCTAATGCTATTTTCTGATAGGTAATCCACATAGGAGACATCAAAATAAATCTTGATATCTCTGACTGTGTTCTGCAGTATTGTTGGGGAAAACTAAAACACAACCAACAAAAAATAAATGAGCAAACAAAACCAACAAAACCCCCAACCAACCAACCACAAAACCCCCAAACCCACAAAAACACAATAATAATAATAATAGTAATAATAGTAATAGTAATAATAGAAAATGCTGAGTACATTTGAAATGTCAGAAGGAAAATATTTACTCAATGGGATTGGTTTTACATTCCCTGAAACATAATAGATGCGTAAGCATGCTCTACATATGAGACTCCCACATTACTTTTCTGACTGGTATTGCCATATTGCATTATTTATATACTTTTTAAAACTGTCCTTTCACCTGTGTTCATGAATTTATTTAAACTGATTTTAAAATGCAGGTAATGTTCAGATTATCCTTCCATCCTGCATTCCAAACAGTCTAGATTGTCTTCTGTGCTCTTCCAACTTACATAGTGATTCCCAGAGAATTCAGTAGTGACAACGCTGTACATATCCTTAGACTATTTCCAGATTTTTTTGCAGTGGCTTTTATAAGAGTCCCTACCTATTTGTGCATGAAACTGCCAATTCTTTGCCCCAGTACTGACAGTCTACAGGCAGTCTAGGGAGTTAAACCAGTTACAAAATGCATTTTTCTGTAACTTCTTAATTTAGATACTAAATAATTTTACTTGATTGCTCTTAAGCATTTCACGATATTCTCAGACAAAACCAGCAAAGCTTCAGAGACTTTTATGCGGCTGGAAGCCTCTTGCAAATTCATTCTGTTTTGACTGGATGACAGGATATCAGCAGGGGATGACTAAAAACCAGCACACACAAAAAAACCTCTTTCCAACTAGGAGACTCAAACTCAGCTGGAATGCAGACTTCTTGTTGGATGGAAGGAATTTTTAATTATGGAGAAAGAATAGCTGACTAAAGGAGAAGATGTAAATAACTAATGACTGACTTCACCCTACAACAGCAAGAATTCCTTTTGAATATTTTTGAACAGAAAATTATTATAACATTTCAGAGTAGGAGAAAAGTAGCCGCTTTTTCAGGTACTCCTTTGTTTCCTAGAATAAAACACTCCAATGCAACTGTGCCCCCAAACAACATTTGTAAATAAGAAAATGCTGAGTACAGCACATACAAGGCAATCAGATGATCAGGCCCAGTCAGCATAGGTTCCTGAAGGACAGGTCCTGCTTAACAAACCCGATCTCCTTCTATCACAAGGTGACCCGCTTAGTGGATGGAAGAAAGGCTGTGGATGTTGTTTATCTGGACTTCAGTAAAGCCTTTGACATCATTTCCCACAGCAACCTGCTGGAGAAACTGGCTTATGGCTTGAATGGGTGGACATTNACACTTGTGTCATACCAACCCCCTGCAATGCTATGGGCTTGGGTCAGTGTAGCTGGAAAGCTGCTGAGCAGAAAAGGACATGGGGGTGCTGGTTGACAGCCATCTGAACATGAGCCAGTAATGTGCTCAAGTGACCAAGAAGGCCTGTATCAAGAGTAGTATGTCTAGCAGGAGTAGGGAAGTGATTGTGCCTCTGTGCTTGGCGCTGGTAAGGCCGCACCTCAAATACTGTGTTCAATTTTAGGACCCTTACTACAAGAAAGACATTGAGCTGCAGGAACATGCCTGAAGTTCAGTTAATGTTATATTATTGCTAGTTATTGTTTCTAGATCCAGTTATTCCTTTATGTAATGCTTTTCATGACCGCTGTGAAGAACCTGATAATTATTATTTAAAAGTTGTGATCAGGGTTGCCGAGACTCCTGAACATTGAAAATTAATAAACAATATTGATTTTGAAAAAAATACCATCTTGCATTAATTAATTACCCCTTCCATTACAAATATATAACCCTTGGTGCTCTCCATGTGGTATTTTCAACTAATAGAAGGTCAGTAACTAAGATATGTTTCTTTATCTTCAAACATACCATTTTATTTTAAGAAGGCAGCTGCATAAAGCTATTTCATTTTAAGAGGAAATACAGTGCTGGACAAATCTTCTCTATTACTTTTTGAAATTTCAGGCTTCTTAGATGAGGCATTTTCATATTGAAAACAGACATTCTCATTTGTGAGCCTGATGTCTGCTCTCCTTCGTGACACTTAGCATTATTTACTGCCTATATGCATGGATAGCTACAACCATTTCAGGAAAACAAGACGTTACTTATTTTATCCCAGTATGCAGGTAGCATCAGCAGAATACATTACTTTCAAGTTCTCTGTGGACCACAAATGATGGTAGTCTAAACAGCCTTTAATCTTTTTACCAGCATGAATTTTACTCCTCTGCAAACTGACAGTGCTCTACCTGAAATTAAAGAAAAATGAAATGGTCTTATTACTGCTATTATTACTTGCAGCACAGTTTTTCCTGCTGATGGCAAGGGTAATCAAGGTGATGAAAACCCACACACTTAATTCTCACTCAGCTTATTAGAAGATGTCAAGGGACAAGGCATGAGCTCCTTAACTTAGATAAACCTCAACTTAATAAAAAGGTTACCTCAATAGTAATTTACACTTTAGATTAATTTAGGTATATAGATGCCATTACTTTAATGAAAATCCAATACATTTCTGAATCTGTGTCTCAGCTTATATTTAGGTTGCTAATACTATATGTGGCCGAGTTAAAGTAGAAACCATAATATTTTACCCAGATATCCAGACATTTAACACAACACATTTACATGATAATGTTTAAGAATTAAATTTAGCAAACTGCAAATTTTGCATTACCCTGATAAAATCTCTCTATCTACATATGCATCTTTCTGATTGTCCTACAGTGCTTCACAAAATTAACAGGGGAAATATAAAAGACTCTTTAAAGGTTAGTGAGAAGAGGTGTTCCCAGAGGATGATGAAGGGGGAAGGAAGGTCCTTGTGAGACACTGGTGAGGCATTTTCAAATGACAAGAACTGCTGGCAACAACAGAAGAAGCAGAATTAAGTAGTCTTGTAACCTCTTACTAACCTTACATTTCTGTGCCTAGATCAAGCCTCACAACAGAGACAGTTTATTATTTCACTTTTTCTGAGTTCCTGTTGTTAAATAGCTCAGAGCAAAATATACACTATACTGGAACATATGGCTATAACCCTTTCTGTGCATACAATAGCATGGCATGAACTCCAGTGGAGATGATCTAACCTATGCACATCATCATCTCACCATTTCCTGAGAGCACTTCCATTGTATGATTCCATTCCTGTGGCTTGCCTGCCCATAGTCCTGAACTATGATTGCTAGGTGGAAGCTGGATCTGATGGCTTCAGGCATGTGGAGTCCCAGGTCTGTGTCCTGTAGAGCCACTCCACTACAGTCCCTGACCTTGGGCCCAGCCAGCAGCACCATAAACTTTCCCATACACATGAACTATACAAACAATCTTGTTCTTACTTGTCGGATAATGAGGTTCATGCTCAAAGTTTGCCAGTGAAGCTTACTTCCAGACTCACACAAATAGAAATCTGGACCTATGATCCCTCCAATAGCTATTCCTCAGACTCCTGGGCTACCTGTGCCTGCTCCCCAGATCCATTGTCTTTCTAGCAGCTGGCTCCCAGACCTCTCATCCTGTTGTGGCTTGTAGTTCTCTGGTGTCACAGATACACAAATATACAAAACCAGAATACAGAGCACCCTCAGTCAGGAAAATATTTATGAATAGTGTTTAATAAGAAGATAGGACTGCAGTGATCAGCTGCTGGGCTTGCCCAGACAAGAATACAATCAGCAACTTATTTATACACAGCCAGCCCTCTTGTGGAGGCAGGGAATTAATGTGGCCGAGTCAGGAATTATAAAAATAGAATTATTTTACTTTCCTGAAAATCCCTGCCCCCAAACACTATATAGAACTAGTTTAGGTTTATTTACAGGCTCCATTTGATTGACAATTCTTCAAAGGATGTTATGGGCAAATTTAGAGATTTAGGAAGTCAGAAAATGGAAAAGGCTTAGCTACAAACACAGCTTTACCCCACTAAAAATTAGGCTGAGCAGAGAATTAAAGGAACAGCAAGCTTTACTCACAGAGGTGAGATGATCCCTTGGTCATGATTCGGTAATGATCCCTTGCTTGATTTCTCTGCGGCTCGGCTGCCTTCTGACACTGCAAGCAATATGCAATCATGGATCCAAACAGCAAAAGTCCAAGGCGGGTGGAAAAGCTGGCAAACTCAGAAGTGACTCAAGCACTTCTTCCACGAGTGGGATGATTGTGGAATGATGCTGCCTCAGCAGCGGCAGGGAAGAGCTGAACTATTAGCATCTTCCCAGATGTGATAGCAACCTGGAAGTTGGCTGGGGTATGGTCCAAGAGTAGCCACATCTGGGTGCCTCCAGCAGCTCTCTCAAATGGATCTCACAACTTGCCAAGCTTGCAAATTTGCACAGAATGGTGCAAAATTGGGGAGAACTTTCCAAAAGCAGGGACAAAAGCCAAGAACTGTGCAAAAGGCAGGAGCCGACCAAAAGCAGGGATGGTCCAAAACGGGAACTCTGTCACTGCAGGAACTCTGTCAAGGCAGGAATTCTGTCAAGGCAGGGACCTGTCCCGTTGGAAGCTCTGTCACGGCAGGAACATCGCACTTTTTCCCTTGCTCTACTTATGCTCTTCTAGACAAAGTGTCTATTTACCCTTTTATACTGGGTGTGAAGAACCCAGCCAATCACCAGCCCAATTCCCAGTGCAGGCTTCCACACAGGTGAGCACACATGTGGAGAAAGGCGGCTTTTGCTGTTCCCCCTTTAAGCTTGCAGGTGGGTGTCGTGGTAGGCCTAAACAGGCCTCTTGGGCTTGTACATGTCCTGGCTTATGCAGACATGTTTTTGTGCTCTCTCTCCTTCTGTTTTGGGGAGAGNTATATTTAATAGTTATTTCCAGATCCTGTTATAACCTGTATATAGTTTCCTAACGTTGCAAAGAGCCTGTTACTATTGTTATTATTAAATGGTGGTAGGGAGTGGTGCGAGTTCTGATTAATATTAATAAATTATATATTAATATTTTTATAATATCATCTCATAGTACCTAATTACCCCCTCCCTGACAGTGGGAGAGCAGTTTTTCGCACCTTCTTCTCCCCATTCAAATCCCCAGAGAGGGGAGAAGGAAGGAATTTGGAGTGCTCTACAACAGGCCCCTGTTACCCACCTCCCCTCTCCATTTTCACATACCTGTTCCTTCCGTATCCATGTTAGTCCCTCCCTTTCTCACATTTGTACCTTCCCTTCAATATCCCATAATAAGTTTCACACTTTTCCACAATTCTGTTCAAATATAAAAAATTTTACATAATCACACAACCCCCCGTCAGATATCCCAAAATAATTTTGCTCTTTGTCATGAGACCTGTGGTAAACCAGTTCTCCACCCCTTTTTATCAGTTGCAGAGTCCTTGTTGAAACTCCTTAAGGCCTGGAGTAGCTCCTTCAATGACACAAACTTAGTGATCTGAGTGTTCTGGTTTTCAAATTGTCTCTGTTATCTCCTATTCTTTAGGGTTTGTGTATCTGGCATGTGCTTTATCACTTCTCAAGTCTCTCACCATTGTTTTTTTTTAATGCCAAATAACCATTAACCAGAAGTCCTCACAAAAAAAGATGTCCTTCTCTGCCAGGTAGCTACATGGCCTTTATTTGCCTTGTGTCTTTTGCCTTCCATATACCCTTTAATTCCATATGCTCTTGCACAGATTAATGTCCATTAACTTTGGGCACTCAGCTGAGTTTTCTCTATAGCAAAGGTGAAAGGGAGCTTAGGTCTGTTTTCCCAACTTGAGGAGGTTGAATGTTTCTTATAGGCTGATAAATAGGATAATTTCCTGAATGTTGGAAAACATCTCACAAACAAACAACCCCAAAGCTAGATTTTCTAATTTCTGGAGTTCAGCAAAGTAATATAGGAAACATGCTTTCATGTAACAGGATATAGTCAAGAAAAGTCTATAGCATAAGAAAATAGTTACCTTCCTCATTCATAGTACAGGCCACCACAGCCTGGCAGCTGGAAATCTAACAACATATTAATGTAGTTGATTCAGAACCCCTCCACTCTTTTTGTACATGCACAAACAAGATTTTTCTTCCTTCTATTTCTTTTTTTCTTCCATTTTCAATCTTTCTCCTCCCTTGCTCATATTGGCAAAAGTTGTGGACCACTAGTTCACACCAGCAAGATCAAGCATCACAAGATGTTTGGGGCTGGAAGGGACCTCTGGAGATCTTCAAGTCCAATCCCCCTGCCAGAGCAGGACCATGTAATCTATTGCAGGTTGCACAGGAATGCATCCAGATGGGTCTTGAAAGTCTCCAGAGAAGGAGACTCCACAAACTCCCTGGGGAGCCTGTTCCAGCATTCTGTGATCCTTACAGTAAAGAAGTTCTTCCTCATGTTGAGGTGGACCATGCCTTTGAGTGATAAGCAGACCTTGTGTCAGTGTGAAGCAGTGTTTCCTCCATATGCTAAACCATACTTTGATCCCCCCATAGCCCCAGTGATGAGTATGGTACATCCCTGCTTACAGTCTCAAAAAAAAAAACCAAAATACCAAACAATGAAAACTAGACCCTCATCTGTCAGATTTTGGCATATCCTTTACTGTGTCGTGCTGCAGTCACAGAGTGCCTTCACAGGATCACAGGATCACAGGATGTTAGGGGTTGGAAGGGACCCAAAGAGATCATTGAGTCCAACGCTCCTGTCAGAGCAGGACCATACAATCTAGCTCAGGTCACAGAGGAATGCATCCAGACCAGCCTTGAAAGTCTCTAGAGAAGGAGACTCCACAACCTCTCTGGGGAGCCTGTTCCAGTGCTCTGTTTTAACTGCAACTGCTTTACTTAATTATTTTTATTCTCACATTGCTCAGCTGCAGACTGGCTGCCTGAGCTGACAGGAAAGTGAAGAAAGACTGCCTATAAACCAGTCCTGCTATGGTCTGCAGAAAGATCTTCAGAAAAACTGGCAGCCCACACCAATGCTCAAAAGATCTTTAAATTTGATTATTTCTGCTTGTTCATGAATGGAAAGGAAAAGATCACTTAAGCCAAATTTGGTTCACGTATCATTAAGTAGCATTGCAACTACCAATGCTTCTTTGACTAGAGTATTGCTAGTGACTTACTGCAGTCTCACACTGCCTCTCCTGTTGGCACATGGCTCCTTTGGCAACTGTGACGAGTGAAAAATTTCCCTCAGTGGCTTTTGCATCGTTTTCACTACATTTCCAAGAGACATATTCGTGTGTGTGTGTGTGTGTGTGTGCACGTATTCAGCCTGTTTGAGAAGGTGCTAGATAATGCTGAGGCAGAAGTCTGGCTCTGGTTTCTGGACACTGCACACACATAAATATACAACTGTCAGAGCAGCTTGTGGGAGTACCTCCAGGTAACTCATAGCAAGGTGCCAAGGGAATTAGCCTTCAATAGATATACCTATACTAGGTGTCTTTATGATAACATGTATAGCCACACAAAAAGCACTCAGAAGACCAATGAACCAAGCTATTACAAGACTAAGAAAAAATACTGCTGACAAGGGACAGGTCATATACTTGCCAAGTTCCTCTTCTTGTGCATGTTACATACACCCAGTCTATTGACACTCAGCAGTGAAGACAGATGACTGAAAACGAGATTCTGAAGGACTCACATCTGTCAGGAATACCCCTGTGGTACACAGGCTGGTGGTGATGTATGTCCAGGCATCAGATGCCTCTTACAAGTCCTTTCATTGCTTTGAAGTATTTTTGCAGTGTCACTATGGGGAAAAAAATAAATCAGTTAAGCAGAGAAGTATTTTTAAGCAGTGTATGCAACATCATAAAGCATCCTAGAAGGAATTGTGGCCCTGGGCAGCCTGGTCTATTTGGAGATGCCCCTCCTCACTGCAGGGGGGTTGGATAAGATAACTTTTGAGGGCCCTTTCCAACCCAAATGTAATCTGTGAATCTGTGAATTCAGAGTGCCTAAGAAACCCTATCTTGAATACACCTTGGGTAACCAGATAGTGCCTGAAGAATTAATGTAACGTAATTTTCCCCCATTTATTTGTTGCAGGAGGTCAAACAGCTATTCATGGTAATAACTTCATTTGTTCTCTAGTTAAAGTAATTAGAAGAATCTATATTCCCCTTGAAAGCAAGCTGAATTGCAGTAGTTGCTTAAGGCATTAACAACAAAACTCACCATCTTGATTTCTTCTGGTTGGAGGAAAGCAGTGTGAGCTCTTCTCGAGGGACAAAGTCCCATTTCACTTCACATCTCCTGGCTTTGCACCATAGTAGAGGACTTCACAGACAAAACTCATGTTCCTTGAAAACAAATGTTCTTAGAAACTGTACATTACAGCATTTGGGTTAACTAGTTATTGATAAGTCTTAAAATTAAGGAGGTGCATCAGAAAACAAAGTGAGTCCACTGTCTTAAAAAAAAAAAAAAAAAAAAAGGTAAAGATTTAACCTGTAGAACTGTTTGTTGCCCCTCTTTTACATTGCTTCTATGTATTTTACTGCTTTCCCCCTCTATTCAGCATGATGGAAATATTTCAAGTTAAATCAGCTTAAATATATGCTTCCTCTTCTAAGTCTTTTACAAAGCAGACACGAGCATTGAAATGTTAATCTGTAGTGTTTGTTCTTTGCTCTTTTCATTATTAAATAATGGGACTGTAAATCCAGCATTTAGAAACTTCATAAAAGTAACAGCCATATCCTTCATTTTATGCCTCCATAACACAGTGACAAATCATAAGGGGGAGACCATTCACTGTGTTGGTAACTTTATTTGGTTTATGGTGGTTTTTTTTCTAGAAATCATACATATTGGAAGTTCTTTAAGGTGCATTGCCTCTTTTCCCTGCTAACATGTGGTAAACTTTCAAATCAGCCCTGCTGATTAACATGGCAGTTCTCTAAGGAGCTCTGGTGGCAGGCATCATGTTTTGTTTGTGGGGATACATTTCCTGCTAACTCATTACTTGAAAATGCCTTGAAAGAAGACAGGCCTGTCTTTTCATCCTTCCAGAAAAGTTGAAGGAGACTATCATTGCAGTCATACACTTTTTCTTTCCAGCCATTTAAAAATCTGTCTTAAAGATGCATTTTAACAACCTATGTCAAAGGCAGATTCTCAGGTGAGCTGGATGGTGTGGAAGAGTAGATGTGAAGGACTGAAGAGACATGAAAACATGGAGAGTGTGAAGCTGAGAAACCATACTTCTGTGTTAATCACAAATCGCCTTCAAGAAAAGCTTAGAGTTTAATCTCCTCTTTGTACTTTTGGTCTGGTTTTGTTCTGGAAAAAGGGAAAAGTTGGTTTCACCTTTCAGTTCTTACGTGACAGAACAGATTTAGAAAAACATTTACATTTCTTCCTGAAGGGTTTTGCTCTGACCATGACTATTATAAAATTGCTATAACAACAACAGTGTGGAAAAAAATGTTTCATTTCCCTTGTGTTGTGCAAATGACAGCACTGACTGCATATCCAGTCCCTTCTGCCAGCATAACTCAGTGAGTTTTAAGCTGAATAAGAGGCCCTTTACAACTCACTTGGTTCTCCCTTCTCAGTAACCACATTCTCCTAAACCTACCCATGTATCTGATGAAAAAAAACAAAATCAATAATCAAAGAATAAAAGAAAAAGAAATGGAGGAAAGCACAGACCATAGGCAAGGTTAGTTCACTTGCAAAGTGTTTTGAAGAAGGAAGCAGATGCAGCAAAAGCAGAGCTGTGTTACCTAATTTTAAAAAAATGTCCTCTGCTTTCCAAGTGCTTTGGCTATTTGATCTCTACCAGGTAAGTACTGTATTTTTCAGTAGTAGGCTTATCTTTATGTGCCAGTTTGAGAACTATATTTTGTAGTGAATGATGAGAAAAACTGCCGGTACTGATCTCAAAACAACTCACGAGCGAAATGCCAAACTGCCACAGTATAATTCTCTTAATTTATCTTTCTGAGGCTCAATTTCTCTCTTTGTTTTTTTTCTTTTACTTTTGTGTTGTTGATCATGCCCTCTCAATGAACGTTGGTGCTACTCGACCTTTAAATGTCAAAATCCATTTGAATGGAATTTACTGTGGACCGTGCAGCAATACACCATATGTGAACAGCTAACGAATCAAAAGATGTACTTCATGATGCACAGTGAGACTTATGAATTCACTTTATTATTCCTATCACCTCCTCACTCCCAAGAAAATAAATTTTCAACTAGCTACTGCTATTTTAAGAAGAGAGTAGGGAGAGTATACACCAGCAAACTGATTGACATAAGTCAGCTAACTCTTACAGCTAAAGGTCTGAGTCTGCAAGCTGTTTCTTGTGGGTGGATCTCTGTGCTTAGATTGAGAAGGCTGCAGAATTTAAAGTGAAATCAGCTAAAGCTAAGCTACGAGGCATAAAATCTTACTTTAAGTTCTTCAAGAAAGAACCACTTATAAAATCAAGTCACTTTGCAGGTTGTTATCACCACTTCCCATTTGCTCCCAATTGGTTTTAACATACAAATAACCTGTTTTAAAATTTGTTTCTGTTTGTCTCACGTTGGCAACATTGAGAAGCTTCTGTCACTGCATCTAACTGGATAAAATGTTAAATCTAACCCAATTATCCTCATCTTGAAAAGTTATGGGGAAAGGCAGAGCAGGTGAGCTAGTCATGAAGAGTGAACTGAAAATATTTCCAGTACAGTCAACGGTTTTATCCAGGCTTATGTCTCTAGCTTGAAACCATTTGGCAACAGTTCAGTTATAACAGATATTCTGTAGCTTTTCAGATAGGACAAAATAGAAGATTTTGTTGAATTTTCAAGCCAGTTTAAAAAAAAAAAAAAAAAAAAGGTCTCCTTCCTCCTTCAATTTCTGATGCTAAACATGATGGATTTTGAAATAATTTGCTCAAAATTATGACCATGGCATGCTGCAAAATAGAGTAAGGATTTTCACTTCTGGACATCCTTTTGCTTTCAAAGGTAGACTGGCCTATTTTACCCATTGGAAAGTCTTTCTGCCTACAGAGAAGAGGTTTAGTCTTCAGGAAGAGAGAGTGAAAAGTAAAATTACCACTACTCCTCTCACATACTTGGTCTAGACTGGTAGAAATGGCTGCCACAAAAAACAGGACTAGGGCTCTGCTGTGCTGCAGAAGCAGTCCATGGCCTGAACAGCCTACAGGAAACTAGTCATTGCAGTAATCTGGGTATAACATCTTGGTGGGTGGTTAGCCAATAAACTCAGGTAATACAATTTTTTGATGTACAAAAAATGTTAAGCATGTAGATTTTCACTGCTCATTCAATTTTCTTGTTTCAGCTTTCTGAGTTAAAAGGCATGCCAGTTTTAACCAGTGATGCCTGTCACGCTGAGATGGAGACACCTCTAGAACATGAGAGAATATCAGTGCTTACAACACCCACAGGAAACAGTTGTTATCCCACAGACAAGTGAGAAATTGAGTCACCATAGCATCATCATCATCTCCTACAGCCCAGCTATGCATCCTAAGTATAACATCATTCCTTATTCAGAATCATCTAAGTAAAATGAAGCCTTAAAGGTAAGTATCTCTATAGTGTTGCAGCACAACAAGCTATTTCACATTTGAATAATGGACATCTAGGCTAGATTACAACCTGCAGGATGACCTCAGGAGGTACTGTAGGCCAAAGCAAGGACTGTTCAATATTCCCCTGATGAAGTATCTTATCCTAAAGTAAATTGGGCATGACCTTCACTGGAAACTTTCCATGTGGCCATGCAGAACTCCCTCCTCTGTGTTCGCTAGTACACACTGACCCAGTGCTGTGTAGGTTTACTGAACCTGCCTCCCAGTCAAAAGAGTTAATTTGATTACTGAATGCCCTTTAGAAAGTAAATGTAAAAGTAATCATCTGTTCAGAACTGAACCACTTTGCTTTTCAAAGACATTTTCCCAAGAGCTCAGCTCAGATAAATGCGATGATGGCCATGGAGCCGTACAGCTTGCCTGCAATTTCCACCCACATGAAAGTCCTCAGTAAGGTAACTGATAGTTAAAAGTACAACACAGGGAAAAAAAAAATTCTCATATTACAAACCCAGGAAAATCTTCTTTTGGCTAAGTAACTGTCACTTGAGAAGAAAACTACAGGTATTGCAGGGTTTTGTTGTTTGCCATGTATTAGCTTCCAAGTTTTCTCAGGTGGTGGAGATTTGCTCCAAGCAGGCAGTCATGCTGCACATGCACTCCCCACAGAGTGCTGTCACAATGGCAATATCGGTACTGGTGGTGGTGACAGACACAGAAACCGATGCTTGTATTCCTCTGTGCTGAAAACAATGCTTTCAGCAGCTGAAATGGTACCTTAGACATGAAAATACAGAGACAAAAGCAAGACTCATCAATAGAATGAGTCATTAGAAGTAATCAAAAACCTTTGGTATGACATATTTCCCTGATGATTTCTTGCTGTGTTCTTGGTTTATTTTTAAGTAAAATACATATATTATTAGAACAATAAGCATCAGCATTTGGTAGTGCATTTCCATTTTTTTCCATAGTAAAAGCTATCCTTATTCCAGGGATGCTACAGTCTTAGATGTGGACAAGATGCGTACAGAAAGAAATGGCATTTTTGGTAACAGTGTCATACTTAGTGAGGGAATCTTTTGGTATTTCTGCATGCACTGAAGAAGTCTAAACCTATCCTTCCCAAGAGTCACCAGCTTGACTAATCAGCTCATAGACAACACCTCTGACATCGCTGCTTTGTTAAAATTGTCAAAATGGCAACTTCAGAGTCTTTCATATCAGTTGTGTTTAAGGTCAGTAAAAAGCCAAAGAGGGAGACTGACATGTTATACACAAAATAATGTTTCATAGTGTCATGGTTAGAGGGGTCCCCAGGTTCCCTCAGAAACTACAGGGACCAAGATCTGTCCCGGGGGGTGGATCTGGGTGCCCCAGGATCTTATAATGTTGTTATTCCATTCAGTTTTCCAGTATCAAAGGCTTAAAAGCCAGTGCTTGGTTGCTCTCACTCTCTTTCCTTTCTCCTCTCCTTCTCTGCACATCTCTCCCCGGCAAGAGCAGGCCTTATCTCGTGGTTTGTGGGAGAGATGGCTACTGGCTGGCAGGGATTTTGGGGCTGTGCAACGCAGCCTAGAGAGGC
>WBNM01037303.1:82309-99930 GCA_013399055.1 Ramphastos sulfuratus
GGACTGCCAGCCACGGTCCTGCCAGCCACGGTCCTGCCAGCCATGGACTGCCAGCCACGGACTGCCAGCATCGGACTTGGACTCGGACCTTGACTTAGACCTGGAGTCGGTCCTTGAGTCGGTCCTTGAGAGGCATCTGCACGAACGGTGACGAGAAGGCACAGTCCCCGCTCTCGACCGTCAGATCTTGCCTGCCTGTTGAAGGGACCTGCCTCTGCTGTAATCGTGGGTAAGCGTCCGAGCAGCCTGAGCTTCACCCTCTGCTGCCCCACGATCTACACTTTAAGGCACTGCTGCAAAAACTGCCGACAAGAAGCCAAGGGACTATTGCCAAATTCCTACTCCACTGCCGTGAGTACCGCAGACGTTCCCTAGGGCTCCAGGCTGCCTTTGTTTGTAAGTCCGGCAAAGCTATTTCTTATAGCAACCTTTCCAAGCTTCCTGATTTTCCTGAATTACTAAATTCCCTGTAAGCATCCTTGTGAAAGATTTTTCCCAACGGAATTTCTGAACCCTAACTAATATTTTATATACAGTTGTGGGCAGGGCTTTCCAGAAATAAAATAACTGCATATTTTATAATTACTGCCTCGTGAAATCCCACAACCAAGTCACTTACTCAGGTTCAGGTAGATGACATCGGTTGCCCTTCCCTTGTCCACTGTCACTGTGACTTCATCAATTGAAGATTAAAAACTTTAATGAAATGAGATAAAGGAGTAAGTTTGGAGTACTTAAAAATGCTTAATTGAGAAAGTATATACTGCAGATACAAGGGAACCGAAGAACTGTCATGAGTTTAGCCAACTGAATCTGCTGGTGAGTGCTTCAAAATGAAAGTCCTGGGTGGAGCCTTTCACAAGCTTTGTAGTTTGAATTCTAACATGAGGCTTCCTGTTTCCAGTTGCTGCTTCCAGTTTCCAGTTTTGGGGTGTTGGTTTTTTTCTGCTGGGCTGGCTGAGCACTTGGTGGGTAGGAGGGGGTGTAGCTTTATTGCTCTCCTTCTAGTGCTGCTTCTGTTTTTGTTTTGCTTTCCTGTAAAATAGTAAACTCATTAAACTCAGGACCTCATTAAATAGGACCTCATTAAACTGCTTATCTCAACCCAGTGTTTTCTTTTGTGTTACTTTCTCTTCTTATCTGGGGGGTAAGGCTTGCTTGTGAGAGCAGGCTGTATGAAACCAGCACAGGAACAAACAAAGCAATTAAGTGGGCAGGGGAGACTACTGGGAGGATCAAGACAGGCATTTTTGCCAAGGTTTTTGGAGTATCTGTCATGAGAACTGCTATAACTGCCCCCCATTGAATGCCAGACTAGCGGACAGTGTGAAATGCCTGATCTCTATGGAGCATTATCACAAGATCACATCTCTTCCACCTCTGTATTCTTGGCTGTTTCAGGAAATGCTGATTGCAATGGCATCCACACAGGGATAAAATAAGTCAACAATGGAGAATGCTTTGCTATTCTTAATCATGAGATGTCCAAAACTGATAGATAACATCAAGAGCATGCTACAACTGTTGAATTTTCTCTTAAACATCCCACCTTCAAAATGTGTTGCCTGAAGTTAGATGTGAAATCGTAACATGAAGGCCAGAGGGGAGGTTGTGCTGAGGGGAGGACAAAGAGCATGAACTCACCACTGTGAGGTAACTTGTACACACCTGCCATGTGCTAAAACTGTAAACCCTGGACTGCCAATAATAACCTGTGGCACGATAATCCCTTAATGAGCAACAGCAGGTGCTAAAGTGCTTAAAGTAAATCAGTCCTGCATTTTAGTGAGTTGTTATTTATGTCATCACTTTCAACTGCAAATCTGACAGGACTGCCAGCAGCCAGTGACTTCTGCTACTGAGGGCTAGGAGCTGCAGGAGATCTTCAGGCAGGCAGGAGAGGGCAGGCAGGGCAGGACACAGCAGGTAGGGCCTGAAAGCCACAGTCCCCAACAGGAGCAAGGCAGGCTAGGGGGTGTGTGGGGCAGCCCCAGCCCCAGGCATCAGGTACCTCACCAGGGACAGAGACAGCCAAGCCTGGGACAGGAAATCTGGCCACAAGTGGAATTGGGGCATCAGGCCCAGTCCTGGGAACCAGGGTGAGACGCAGCCCAGGATGACCAAGACATCAAAATGTAGCCAAGGAATTTGAGTGTGTTTTTGTATTATCAAGTTTTGGTCTTCTAATTTTGATTTGGTTAGGAAGAGGTATTTTTTAATCTGTCTCAGGGAAGTCTTTGGTCAATTTAGATGGTTAGGAGTTCCTATTACTTGTCCAGTTTAGCACATCAGCAGATACACTATGGTGGGTTGAGAAATTACCCCCCAGATAAAATTTACCAGACCAGCTCAGATGGCTTGGAGGTAAGATAAAGTTTATTTCAAGCTAAATTTACAAGCATATATACAGAATAGATTTACATGTATTTACAATTATATACAATTATTTACAATTTAGAAATAATACAGAAATCCAATCATCCCCCAACCCCAGACAGAGAAAGCCCAGAAGGGGCCAGTGCCACCTTCTTCTCTCCCCACAAATAGAAAACCAGCAAGGCTCATGTGTTATCAGTAAAAGGCTAGTACATGGTGTGGAGGGGTCAGAGAGGCAAAGAAACAGCAACAGAGCCAGAGCCCAAAAACCAAGAGAATGAAATTGTTTATATATTGGCTTTTTACACCAATTAGCAAACCAATGAATGATACAGACTTTATCATGATTTTCCTTTTGCAACCAATGCCCTGCTCGTTCACTCTATTTCAAAAGAATGTCCAGAAAGTTCCTCTCTCATGTTTATAATTTAGAACCAAAATAAAGTGTTAGCTCTTACACTGTTACATACACCCAGAAAAAACAGGCTCTGGAGAGGTATTCATACAAATTATGAAACGTTAGCCAAATAGCAATAAGCACAGTACAACAGGATGTTTTCAGACTTGGTGCTTCACTGCAGATGTCCAGAGTGGAAAACAAGGCAAGTCCAGACTCCTTTTCCTCAGGAGCCACGCAAAGGACACACGGTCCTCACACCCCTCCAAGCCACAATGGCTGCAGCACCACAACAGCAGCATTCATCCTCACTGTTAAGGTGCTGATTAAGAGACCAAAGGCTTGGCCTGAGATTTCTCTGCATGGTCTCTGTGATTTCTGACAGCAGCCTAAGACAAGGCAGCTGATTTCATCCAAACATTTTAAGTGTATTTGAACAAATCATTCTTGCTCTAGAAATAAAATATACTAATGAAGTTATGCTGTCAGCCATTGCAGGCCTGGCAGGAATTGCAAACTGTTTTAATCCTCCAAAAACGTATTTGGCCAGCCAGTAATTTGAGTTGTCACTAGTAAATTCCTAGCTCAGCTTTTTGAGAGCCAGGAACACACAAAAAGTATTGATCACAATGTTATTGATCCTTATCACAACTGCATCACATTTCTTTAAGGTCTGTAGCAAATGGATCTATGGGCTATGTTTTCCTATCTGTATACTGAAGGCCCATAGGCTTTAGAGAGGGCTTTTTAGAATAATGTAGCATCTTGTTACTTTGATTTCAAAAGACCATGGAACTTGCCAAGTATCTTCAAAGGGTAAAAAAAAAAAAAGGAAAAGTAATTTGTCTTTGTAAGTGCTGATGCTACATGAGAACACATCTGTGAGCCTTGTAAGTACAATGCTGAAAAAACAGGTCCTCTGTTGTGTGCTCTGCTGCTACAAGAGGAAAAGATCAATTCGAAGAGTCAAGTCAAGCTCAGTATTTCTTCTCGGGTCAAATTCTCTAGTGAGCTTGGGTATCACCCTCCCTAACCAGAGCAAGAAAAACATTGTCAGGCCCAGGATTCAACCAACATAGCTCCATGCTAGACTGGATTTAATTTAAATTTGTCATGTGATGTCTTCTCTAGGCAGTGGAGAGAAATCCAGTAGATGTATCACCTGATCCACTTTAAGCATCTACATTAGAAAGGAGCTGCTCTCTGAAGGTGTCTATTGCCTGTTGACTACACAGAGAGTATACAGTGATTAGCTTAGCTTTTGATGTATGACTTTCAAGCCCCAAGCTGGGACAGATGATTCCCACTCTTCTATTTCCATTTTTTTCTTCTGCTCTTGTTTAAAGGTGTCTCAGTATCCTATTCCTAAGCAGCACAGGATGAGTCAGTGGGGGCACACCATTGCTGCTCCGTCCTTCTCCAAAAATAACCCTTCAGCTGTGCGTTGTTTCTCTGCTCCCCAGTCTGCATTGCTCTGCTACACCACATCATTCCTCAGCAGATTCCCCCCAGGACACTTGTTAGTTGTGAGGAGGGATGAGACAGCTGCAGGAGGAAGTGCCTGTTGTACAGTGGTGAGGGACCAAGGCGTGTCCTTGGCCACACCTCACAAGGGGTCCTTCTCTTCTCATGGCTGACATTTTTTCCTTTGATAAGTTTTACACAGCAACTGGTGACACTGCTGGGCTGTGTTCATTGGGAAATACCCTGACATGAATCTTTCCTGGCAGTTCTTTTCAATATGATGTAGCAGACACAGCTGTTAAGTGTCTGTACTAACATAGCACCATTGTTGCCCAGTTTCATTGTAAGTCAAAAGAAAACCCATTAGATTTAGGTCAAACTTACTTAGGCTCACTGTGTTTTTACCAGCTGGCTTCCTTCCACTGCTGGTGTATTTATCTTCCTATTATATTTCAGTAGCAGAAACATTATTCTCCCTACTTTACAGCTGGGTTCCTGAAACAGACATCATCTTCTCCCAGGCAACAAAGTGAGGGGCAAAGAAGTTACATGGGAACCAGAGTACAGGAACTGTGCCAGTCTGGAAGTGAAGTTCTTCTGCTAACATCAGGGAAGACAGCACCAAGGAAATCTTTTATACTGAATCCTGCCGTAGTGGCAATTCTCAGACACATGCCAGATTGTGGCAGCAGAGCACTCACAGATGAAAATTTTTAAGGAGCTACATTGCTTACACCTGGAAGCCCAGCTGTAAAGTAGGAACTGCCCAAGTTCCCCTGTCTTTGAGCACATGCAGCTGACTAGCTTCTCCTAGGTAGGTGCACTGAAGCATCTGCAACAAGTCAGTACTGTGTTCTCAGCTCTGTTCTGCCGTTCTCTGTTCTGTTTACAATGGGAAAAGGAACTCCAGCTGAGGGTTGTCCCCTCAAACAATCTGCCTTTCTAGAGTGAGAACTGGAAGTGTTCAAAACAGTCCTGTCCTAAGGGGAGGAAATTACTGTCATCCGCAGTCCCCAGCTCTATACTGTGGATGGACAGAGTGCAACTCCTGTTACCATGTTACTATCATCACTCTCAGGTAATGTGCCGACACCTCTGCTCATGGAAAAGATGCCTGACAGGACTGTGATGGAAGCCACCTATGTGACAGGTGGTGCCCAGAATTGCTTCAGAGGTTAAACCCATTCCAATAGCTCAGCTGTTGGTGGTTCTGCTACAAGGAAGGTACAGCCTAAGTGAACACTTTCTGGAGTGCTGCGTAAGTTTGCATGCAGAGCCACTGGGAAAGCCTGGTCCCACCCCCACACTACTCCTGTAGACATGAGATACTTATTTGGGCTCTACATGGTTCTTAGTAGTTTGTGGCACAAATTGGTGAAGTACAGGAGAACTGGATCCCAAGCTGTAACCTACAAGGACCTACATACAGTGTTTGTATCTCTGAAAGAGAGGGTTATACTGATTTGCCAAGTTAAAGGGCATGCTGCAACACCTGAAAAGCCTCATGTGGTCTAGAGCTGTCAGGCATTGGTATGCCACCTGTATGCAAGGAGATAAAACTGTTGTCATTAGCTGTGATTTTCATCCATTTATGTTAATTCTTCTATCCAGAGTTAGTTCAAATTCATAGAATCATAGAATGGTAAGGTTGGAAGGGACCTCAAGGATCATCTAGTTCCAACCCCCTGCCATAGGCAGGGACACTTCCCACTAGTACAGCTCACTCAAGGCCTCGTCCAATCTGGCCTTGAACACCTCCAAGGAGGCGCATCCACAACCTCCCTGGGCAACCCGTGCCAGTGTCTCACCACCCTCACTGGAAAGAACTTCCTCCTGCCATCCAGTCTAAATCTCCCCTCTGCCAGTTTAAACCCATTGTCCCTTGTCCTGTCACTGCAAGACCTTGTAAATAATCCCTTCCCAGCCTTCCTGTAGGCCCCCTTCAGATACTGGAAGGCTACTATAAGGTCTCCTCGAAACCTTATTACTGCCTGGCAGTCTGGCAACAAGAGCAGAAGCCTAACAACACAGAGGTTCACCTATTTATTTATTTGCTTGCTGCTGTGTCTACATCACATTTCAAAAAATGCCTCTGCAGCATCTTCCACTACTGGAAATGTATTAGGACTAAATTATGAATCTCGCCTTTACCAACAGAGATGGAATATCACAGGAATCAGAGAAACTGTGAAGTCTACCAACTAGTCAGTTACTTACATGGAGATCCCATTACACAAAGTATTAAAGCAATTAAATACCAATACCTTGAGGACACTTACCACCCAAGTTCTGTGAACTTGGTTATGCTGCATAAGTCTGTGGTTATGCTGCATAATTACACAATAATCAACCACACAGTCAATGCCTATCCAGTAAACAATTTCATTCTTTCAGAGGAGTATAGTGCAGCTATATTGATTTATTAAAAAGAAAAATCGTGACTCATTACTCTTTTAAATCATGAAACTTAACAAAAAAAAAAAAACTTATTTTGGGAAATAAGAAATGGATCCTTGCCAGCATTTGAATTCTTTAATCCATATTTTCCAGCAACAATATCAGTAAATACTTAAATGCCATAGTTACTTCGTAATCATGACTCCTCACTGGAGTTACATCACTTTCAAGTCCCAGGAGTTGGGATATCAGTTTTCTCAGTCCATCAGTTAAAGGCACACTACAACTAGTACCTGTGGAATCACAACTACATTCTGTGCTGCAGGAAAAAGTTTGGCCTGATTCAAACCTTTTGACTCTAATCCTACCTCAGTCTGATGTTTAGCTCCATTCATCCCACTAACCACAACTGTCAGCAATTCAGTTTTCAATTTTTGTCTTCAGATTTGCTGACTGTTTAGAATAGGATGCACACAGACTTGAGGAGACAGAATTTGCCTTCTAATGATTGGCAACATTATGGAAGATCACTGTCATGAATTCAGGTAAAAACCGGACACCTCTACACTCTCATCTCTAACTTAAATAAATGTAGCTCTGTGACTCAGTCTTCTATACCTAAAATGAAGGATTATTTACTCCATATATATATATATACTGTCCATGTAGAAGATATTGTGCATAGACATGTAACTGTTCACTGCTGCAAATGTAAACAAACCAAATGCCACAGCACAGCACAAGAGATGGTTCTTGAGGTTTCTTCCAAACTGGTATTCTACGAATCTATGAATAGTAGAGAATAGTCCACACAAGAAAAATGTAGGAATTCCAAAACATTCATCCATTCAAAACCACTAAACCAGACTAAACCAAACCAAACAAATTCCAACGTGATTTGGGAAAGTTAGCAGTGTAAAAGCTTTATTCAGGTCCAAAGGAAAGCCACACCACTTTTGATGCCAAAAACTGTCTTTCTGCTGTTGCAAAGAAACTTTGCAAAACTAACCATTAGGATGCCCTTATTTTCAGAAAGGCAGAAGGGAAATTGAAAGCCAAGTATTTTAAAGGGTAAGAATAAGAGTATAGAACCATTTTGCACAGAAAGCATTACATAATGGGCACACAAGTAGAATACTCAAACAAATGTTTTAGAGCTTGATTATAATACTACAGAGTTTTACATCCTAGTATTTTCCTGGCAAGCTGAATCAGGGACTAAGGAAGACACAATCTGCTCCTCTCCTCAGGTCACTACTGTACCTTAGGCTTTAGGATCTTAGTAAGGACTACCCATGAAGGAAGTGCTGGAGTCTCCTGCTGTGACAAGGTGTGTTCTGCTCTATTTATGCAATGTTTCCACTTATTTTGAGATGCTACAGGGACCAGGCTTGAGTGCGTTGACTCACATTTGATTTAGAGACAGCAGTAGTAAATGTCTGCTGTGTGATGCCAAGAACTGGATATTCTCCATGATGCAGATATCCCTTGTCTTTTATGCCAATAGGACCATTATGGCAACTTGTTGGTTTGGTGTTTGTTTTTTTTTTTCACCTCCAGAATAATGAATGCCAGCACAAGCAAAATTTGGAAATTCTCCAGGTGAAAAACAGGAACACAAGAGTGCTAACCTAATCAGCTGTGCTACGCTTTCAGCTGTGACTGTGAGGAAAAAAATGGCCAGGTAGACCACTCTGTTTATGAAAGAATGATCACAGTATCACAGTATCACAGTATAAGCAAAGTTGGAAGAGACCTCAAAGATCATCAAGTCCAACCCATTACCACAGATCTCGAGACTAGCCCATGACACCAAGTGCCATGTCCAAACGTGCCTTGAACCCCTCCAGGGACGGTGACTCCACCACCTCCCTGGGCAGCCCATTCCAGTAGTGAATGACTCTCTCGGTGAAGAACTTTCTCCTCACCTCCAGCCTAAACTTCCCCTGGCGCAGCTTGAGACTGTGTCCTCTTGTTCTGGTGCTGGTTGCCTGAGAGAAGAAAGCAACCTCCTCCTGGCCACAACCACCCTTCGGGTAGTTGTAGACAGCAATATATGATACCAGGTGCATCATGGTAACACTAGAAGGGTCTGTAAATACATCTCATACTATGCAAGAGAAAAACACAGGGGTTCCATACCAAATATGCTGCACAATACTGGAGGTCTTTTTTCTCTGCATTTTAGAATGACGTAATTGATCTTTTTGTATGAGTTTAATTATGGCCTTGCTTTAAGGCTGCCAGTAATAAGCAACTATTAGTACTGCTCTTAAAGAGGCAAAAAGCTTTAATAGATACTGCAAAGAGCTAGGGATGCTCTTAATAAAAATGAAGGTTGGTCAATCAATCACATTTGCTCTGCCAAGAGCTTTTAAGATGTAACGCAGAGGCTTGGAAGCTTCATTACCAAAACATTTTCCCTACTGCCACTTAAAAAATTCTGGCAAAGTTTTAATGACTAAACTGCAGATAGTGAAACTGCAACAATAACTGCATGCCAAAGAATGAAAATACAAAAGATTTCTACTTTCACTGAAGAGATCACTTTAAAAATACCCTAAAAATAGATGGGTAAGTGCCACTGAAGAATGCACAGAGATATTCAAGGAAGATGGATTGTGGCTACAAAGGTTCATCTGAGAGTTCAAATTTCAAATAGCAACAAGCCAATATTGGGAATCATAATGTCATGAATTGAGTTGAATCTGGTACTTTTCTTCGTACCAAGCCACAGCCATGCCAGCTTCAAAAACAAAAAGTGAGAACTGGAGTAAAGTACTGTGAGGCTTGAAGTTCAGGTTGCAGCATGGAAGACTTCCTGTTCTGGTTGCTGCTTCTCTGTTCTGGGTTCTTGGGTGTTGGCTTTTTTATCCTCAGGGATGGTGACAAGATGTGTGCGAGCTGGGTAGCACTGGTTTAGGTTTTCTGGTTTATGCTGTTTTTTCCCTGTATTTCACTGCACTGCTTCTGCAAATAGGCTAAGCTAAGGTAATCATGCATTGTATTATGAACTAGATTATTAGCTAAGGTAACTATGCATTGTGATGATGATATGTTCTATTAAACTCTTATCTTTTTATCTCAACCCTGAGTTGTGTGTGTTACTTTCCCCCTTTTTTTTTGTGTTGGGGGAGCAGGCACCCTTGTGCTAAACCATTACAGGATATAGTGTTTGAAAGAAACAACTCCTCCATATGATAGACTCTGAAGAATTCTTAATTAAAAGTGCTCTATTTCCCTTTCATTTCTATTCATTACTAGTGCCTAAAGTAGCTGGCAATGGTGCTGTGCTTCTAGATTATGCAGAAAGAAAGTGGTGGTCAACATTATGACCCGTGGCAAGCTAGCTTTTAAAAATGTTAGATTTGGTGGTGTTTTGTGTCTCTGCTAGAGAAGCTTTTATATAAATATAAAACCACATTAAACTGTAAAGGCACACCACAGTATGGCATCATGTAGGAAATTAGACTTGCTAGTAAGCTGCACTGTTGATCTCTACAAAAGCCAAATGAAATGCATGTTCAGCTGTACCAACATCGGACTACTCCAGAACCTCTCTTTCCTGTCTATGCTGAATGCGGATGTCCTTGGATGGAATTTTATCTGAAATTTAGTGGTTTGGGTGGTAGGATAATACTTCAGTTAACATCAGTCTGCCTTCTTCTTGCTTAAGAGGTCAAAAATGTTAGAGGCTTGTTTGTTTTCAATGGTTGTTGTGCAAAGAGTTCAAGGATCTACTTGCACATTAAAGATTCTCCAAGATTTCCAGCGTCCTGACACTCACAATCACTGATAAGAACCATAATGGAAAATGTCAGAGATCACTAGAGCAAAGTTGGCAACTGGAAGAACAATTCTGATTGTCAAAGTAACACTTATATTAAGGCTGCCAAAAGACATGCCAGTCTGGGATTGGAAATAAATGTATTTGTGTCTTATTATGACACCAATCTAGAGACTTTCAGATAAATTTTTTTTAAGTGACGGGACATTCTTGGCATTAATATTAAATCAGTGCTTTAGTTTGGGAAGCTGCTTCAGTGCTACAGTCTTATTAATTGATCCTTTTTGAGGATTAACCATCTTCGGGTTTCTTGGTACATTGTATCTCCCTCTGAAACAAAATGGATGAAGTTAGTCACCAAGTGTCATATTCTCTGTAAGCTATAACTGCTGGAAATTATACTTTTTATATTTGCATAACTGATTACTATTGCAAATTAATAAGCATGAGAGAGAAGAAAAAAACAAGTGTACTGCTGGGTTTGCAGGCTAGCAGAGCATCTAATTATTATGCATGCAAACTCAGTCCTCATGCAATGATTGCTGACTACTTCCTGTTACCTAAATGATAGCATTTGAAGAACATGAACAGAATACTAATCATTTGCAGATAGAGAATGATAACTGGCTAAGGAGACATTTTCATTAGGTATGTAATCCCTGTTAGGAAATGGAAAACCACTTCGTGTAGATGTCGTTGCAGTTCTTTTCAGGGACTGCACTGTGGAGACCCATGGTCTTCAGCCCATGATCTCACAGTGGAAATACTGCCAGCAGACTTCATATTGTACTACATTAATTCATAGTCTACTAATATTCCCTCCTGGAGCATGAAAATCCACTGTTCTAATTTATGAAATTCTGTGCTTACACAGAATGAAAGGATAAAGCTGGTAAGCAAATGTGTCTACACAATTTCATGCCTATAATTTACTCATTACATTTTCACAATATGTATTGTGAATGCTCATTTCAACAATGTAGGTAAGTGGGTTCATGGAAGAATATTTACTGTGAGACATGGAATAAACAGAAACTATATTAGCTCAGGAAATTTCCAATATAAAGTATTTGGGAGAGTTCCAAAAGCAAATATTTTATCTGCCTGCTTACACACTTCTGTAGGAATCTATTTCTGGCCACTGGAGGTAGGATGCTAGGTCCAACACACTTTTGATGTGATTCCCTATATTCTTTGTTCTTCATATTCTTAACATTTTTGGTTTGGTTAAAAAACATAATTCTCCTTCGATTTCAAGCTTTCTCACAAACACTACTGTGCTGGTTTGAGGCTAATTGGAATATTTTAATGGAGAAAATTATATTACAGGCTGAGAAAAGAAAATGGTGATGTTAACTTCACTCATAGGCTTGCTGAGATGTATAAGACTAAGAATACAAAACATAGATAAGACACTTGGGCTTGCAGANTCAGAAATTAATTTTATTTCTATAATAGCAGGTGGCCTCTTTTCAAATTTAAATTACTAACCCATGTAACTAAACAGAAATCTGTTAAGCAATGAAGACATTATATGTTGTCATCCAAAATAATTCACATTATCATCCACAAAATGCTTTGCAATCTATATTGTATTGGCTAAAAAGAACTAAGAAAGGCATTAATTGAGTTCCTCTTAATGGACTGAAGAGTAAATTTGTTGCATCCAGTTCTGCAGTAATACAGAAAAAAAAAAAAAGCGCATCCATTTCAAACACAGGTTGAAAGAGGGGAATATTGTGAGTGTAAAATTTCAAAAAGGTCACTTAAATATATGTATTTTCAATATTGCAGCATATTTAATATTAAACAAAACTGATTGAAAAGCGGTATTGTCATGGGTTTAGAGTAAACAGGAACTCTTTTGCCCCTTCCCAAAGGAGTAAAAGAAAATGCTCCATGCAGGATTGGAAAGAATTGGGAATTTAAATGGAAGTACTATTCACAACTATATAAAACAGTACAAAAACATGCAAAATACACAAAATTCATATTCAGCCTCAGCCCAGCTCTCTCTGGGCTTTACCAAACCTCATTAGGCCAACATAGTCCAAACCCCTGCCCCGCTAGGCCTCGATCCCGGGCCTCAATGCCCCTGCCCCCCATACAGCCCTAGCCAGGCCCGGATGATGCAGTAAAAAGTAGCCAGGCTGCCCAAAGCCAAAAGCCTCAACTCCCCTGTAAATACCAGAGAGATACCAGCTCGGGATGCTGGGAAGAGAGAGAAGGAAAAGGGGAAGAAACTGACTACACAGACAGTTTAGGAAGGGAGATGCAGGCTGATGGGAGTAAAGTAACAAAAGATTACATTTTCTGTGTCCACCTCCTGGGCTCTCTAGTCCCTGGAAGACTGCACTCCATGATTAAGACATCCCAGTTCTTAAACTCATAACAAGTATTAAAAATGTTAAGATTAATACTTTGTCAGTAGGATTCTGCTCAGTGATATTTACCAAGAACAGAGAGGTGCAATATTCAAAACTTCACAAAAAATAATAAACCAGGAAACAGAGGGAATATATAGGAAATTTACCTCAGCATCCGGTTTTCTCTCTTGCCTGTCAGAACATCTGTTTTTTGTCCTTCGACAATTTTAAGTGTAGCTGAGGTCTGCAATAGTCAAATTTTTATAAAGCAAGTTAAATCATAACCACAATCACACTTAAGGAATCAAAACTAATTTGGATCTACTATGGTTTTACTCCTATGAAGTACTTTTAAGCACATACTATACTGATGATGTTGATTTGGGTAATTGAACACATGCCAAAATCCCTTGCTGTGCAAAAATACTTTTATTTATTAAACTGGATAAGCAGAGATTATGTAATTTCATGCAGTATATTTTTGGTCATACAGCCTGGAACTCCGTATTTTCAGTGAAGAAGCATTATATTTCTAACATACTTCCCTGAATGAGGAATAAAACCAATTATGGTCACTTAGTTGTATTTCTGAATTATTAAATTATTAAGCACAGGGACTATTTAAAAAAAAATTAGCATGTAAATCTGTGCATGCTTTGGAATTCTGCATTACTGGACATATTGAAAAAACTCCAGCTGTCACCCTTGGTATTGCATTTAACAGAATCTGAGCAGGATTAAATCGTTTGGTTCTCATCTTCCTTAGCTCACAGGGTTCCCTTCTCACTCAGCACTTGCTGGCTCACCCAGCTGTCTTTACTAGAACTACCTCAGAAGGACAGGTATACCATAGGCAGAAAAAGAGAAAATGCAGAAGGTTTAGGGCTTGTCTGGCTGCTGCGTACACTTGAGTGTCTAGTGTAAGGGTACCGATTTTTTTCAGCCCGTTTGAACAGATCCACCAGGAGCATGTAACAAATCCAGGATAATCATGATATACAAAATATGGCTACACCAGACTAGTGAAGACTTTTTGAAAGCCTAGATTTTGGGGCTACCTAAACAAGGATCAAGGTTTGGATTATTACATTACATTACATTTTATAGCATGTGTGAAAACATCTTGTATTTGTGAAAAAAAAATCCTGGCACTGATAAGAGGCATGTCTCACTGCTTATAATTCACAGTGGTTTCTCCNTTCGCTGTTTTTCGAATTTATATGAATATAAGAGTGCTAGTATATACATTTATTATCCATAGCACCGTTTTTGCTGGTACAATTTACTCCAGGCCTACCTGGACTAAAACAAATGATTTTTGCACAAGCAGCTTTCTAGCTGTACCTTTCTGTAATTGTTGGCTTTTTCTGCAAAGAAATTCCAATCACAAGTGAGAACTATGCTAGTAAAAGTTTGTGGTAAAAATCTGACTTGAAAGAATGGCCTTTTTAAAAGATCTGATATCATTCTTCTTTTCTGCTTCACAAGCTTATTTCTAAATACCACCAGAAAGTGCTTTGACATTTGTGAAGTCCAGATCCCAAAGCAACATTTTTTCATATTGAAAGTATAAAAAGCAAATAGATACATGATAAACTATCACCTGAATTCTCAAGTTAATGAAATCTTTATTTTAAAACTATAATTTAAAATAGGCTGTATCCTTATGAGCCCAGGCAAGACAGACAAAAGCACTCCAATGATACATATATTTTGTTAAAAAAGAAAAACAAAAAAAGAGCACTTGATAATAAAAAAGGTAAATAAAACAAAAGGCTGCTCAGAAACATCTCTCTCTTCTGCTGTAGGCTTCAGGAAGTATCCAAAACAAAGTAGGTTTTTTAACACCTACCAGTAAATCTTCAATTCTGTGATTATTTTTTTACTGTGAGCTATAGACAAATATAATGAGGGAAAAAAAGGGTTTGAAAAGGCATTATATCCATTCTCTATATGAGTGTCACTGGAATGTGACACAGGGTAGCAATAGCATGCCAACATCACTGTGCAGACAGGAGGACAACAACATTTTAATATGTCTAAAAGAAGTAAGTTTATTAAAATCAATTGTTAAAAGAGGGGGGGGGGAAGATTTAAAAATAATATAAAAGCAACANGAAGACTTTTTGAAAGCCTAGATTTTGGGGCTACCTAAACAAGGATGAAGGTTTGGATTATTACATTACATTACATTTTATAGCATGTGTGAAAACATCTTATAATTCACAGTGGTTTCTCCTGTGCTTCCACGTATGCAATGTACAGGCAAGTGTTCCTGACCCAGTCATAGAAAAGTAGCTATAACTGAAGCAGTCTTTTCAGAGTGCAAGCATATAAATCGAACAGGATCTGCACAGATTTCCTTTTTTGAAGGCAAGATTTTTTTGCTTTCAAGGAATTCTAGTACTAAAAATGGTGGCTATCATAATTTATCGTCTTTCTGAGCAGATATGATACTGTGACCTATGCTAAAATCAGAGAGCTGGAGCAGCTCTCCTATGAGGACAGGCTACAACAGTTGGGGCTCTTCAGCCTGGAGAAGAGAAGGCTTCCAGGAGACCTTNAAAGTATAAAAAGCAAATAGATACATGATAAACTATCACCTGAATTCTCAAGTTAATGAAATCTTTATTTTAAAACTATAATTTAAAATAGGCTGTATCCTTATGAGCCCAGGCAAGACAGACAAAAGCACTCCAATGATACATATATTTTGTTAAAAAAGAAAAACAAAAAAAGAGCACTTGATAATAAAAAAGGTAAATAAAACAAAAGGCTGCTCAGAAACATCTCTCTCTTCTGCTGTAGGCTTCAGGAAGTATCCAAAACAAAGTAGGTTTTTTAACACCTACCAGTAAATCTTCAATTCTGTGATTATTTTTTTACTGTGAGCTATAGACAAATATAATGAGGGAAAAAAAGGGTTTGAAAAGGCATTATATCCATTCTCTATATGAGTGTCACTGGAATGTGACACAGGGTAGCAATAGCATGCCAACATCACTGTGCAGACAGGAGGACAACAACATTTTAATATGTCTAAAAGAAGTAAGTTTATTAAAATCAATTGTTAAAAGAGGGGGGGGGGAAGATTTAAAAATAATATAAAAGCAACAATCAAATCAAAGTCATAGCAGAACAAGAACAAAAGGGACCATGAGAATAAATTACTCTTTAGCAGTAAACACTCAACCATGATTAGGTTGACTGCCATGCTCAGATTAGCAGTGTGAAAGGTAAAAGTCTAATCTAAACTGCTCACCTAGGCTCTGCTTATAGCTCAGGAAGAGGCATAGGTAAATGTCCCTGGGAAATTAATTTCACCTTGATCTAAAAACAGGTGTAATTGTATGCACCTCAAGCATGCTTCTCTCTCCCCAGATTGCAGCGGATCTCTCTACAACTACTTTAGATTGGCTGTTTAATATTCAGAGAACTAAATCTGAATATTATTACTTTGCTCTCATACGGTTCTGAAATTATATGAGCAAACAACTGATTACTGAAAATACAATGCAGTGGCAAAATCCTAGTCCCTAATACCCCATTTAAGTAACATGTCAGTGCATGTGTCTTACTTCAAAAAATATTTTATACATGTTTAAGTGCTTTTCTAGGCAGCTGAACACAGACACTCCTCTTAATAGCATGTTCAGTAATAAAATAATCTCTTATTTCCTACTTTCTTCCTCCAGTAGTTCCCTGTTTCACTTTTAATGCAAAGATATTAACAGCTATCATGGACATAGAATCATAGAATCATAGAAAGGTAAGGTTGGAAGGGACCTCAAGGATCATCTAGTTCCAACCCCCTGCCATAGGCAGGGGATACCTCCCACTTGTACAGCTCACTCAAGGCCTCGTCTAACCTGGCCTTGAACACCTTCAGGGAAGGAGCAGCCACAACCTCCCTGGGCAANTGCTTGGGATTGTGCCTACCCAGGTGCAGGACCTTACTCTTGGCCTTGTTGAATTTCATGAGGTTGGCTTGGGCCCACCTCTCCAGCCTGTCCAGGTCCCTCTGGATGGCATCCATCTCTTGGACTTTTTCTTGGTTTCATGATGGAAAGTTAGTTTTAGCAATTGCTTCAGATTTCCCAAAGCAGCAATGAACCACATAAGAGAATCAGTTGCCCTCAGTGCAAACACTGAAAACACTGCTAATTACAGCCCTTCACCCCAATTAGCTATGACAGAGATTCAGTCATTCTTGAGCATCAGATTAAGCTATTACTTTTACATTATTCAGGAATTAATAACGCTTTCAGAATAAGTGCTAGATATCTTTACAGGTTCCTTGACAAGTTCCTCCAGTTGACATTATAAACTTTTATGTCTAATATAATTTGCCATTTGCAGCAGTAAAATTTAATCTCTGCTTTCATCAAACAAGGTATCTTATCTCTTGTGTTATAAATTTAATTGAAATATGTGCTGTACTGACACTCTGAGCTGGCTGGCTAGTTGGCCATTAAAACGAAGAAACATGAAAAAGAGGAATTGCTATTTAAAGTGGTTTTACTGCTGCTGATAGTTTGGTTCTCTTCAACTGAATCATTAAAACTAGCATAGCAGTCTTGTGACTAATGGATGGGCAAACAAGCATCAGAAAATTCCTTCAACTTTCTCGGCTAAGGGCACTTTTACTATGTTTTGGAACAATGAAACTCTGATTGATGGAAAAGCAAAAGAAGTATTAATAAATAAATTACACAGAATCACAGAATGTCAAGGACTGGAAGGGACCTTGAAAGATCATCTACTGCAACCCTACTGCCAGAGCAATTGCAGCAATTCTTCAATTTCTTGCTTTTAACTTTTTTTTTTTTTTTTT
>WBNM01037304.1:4996-20030 GCA_013399055.1 Ramphastos sulfuratus
CCCCCCCCCCCCCCCCCCCGCCAAATGCCTGGTGAGCATCTCTCTATGCTTTTTTTTTTTTTGGTTTTTTTTTTTTTACATGGTTAGATTGAAATCAGCAAGACTTCAATTTCAGAAAAAAAAATCCTCTCTTCATCTAATTTAATTGCACATATGACAGATATCTTCACTTCAAGGAACTTAAACTTCCCCAGGATACAGCATATTAAATGGCAAGAAAAAACTGTATTGGATTTTCTGCAGTGGAAAGGGAATGAACTGGTCTAGCTGGTCAACATAGAGCAATGGCCAGGACTTGCAGGGACAACACTGGCACTAATTCTGGTACTTGAATCATAGCCAGATTTTTGCTTGTTCTTTTCAAAGGAATAGTAGAAAAGACTCAAATGAAGGAATTAACACATAGAGCTGGGCTTTGTGTTTTAATCCTTACAGTCTGGCTGGACTAGCCAATTATTTCAGAGTCTCAGAGCCACACATCAAAATGTTTCCTCTGGGGCTTCCTCCATTTGCTTGTGAACATGGTAGCTTGCCTGCTGACACTGGAGCTTTCAGTACTGATCTATATGGCATCATGCAAGAGCTTCTCATGTTGCAAGGCTTCCCTGCTACTGAAAAGCAGTTCTTGTCATTTGTGAGATAAAGTTATCAGCTCAAACATATTTCTTTACACTTTTGCCTAATGTTGGTCACATTGTTTTATGCTCAGGGATCTCCTGATGTTAGTTGCAGTTTCTGGTGTGTTTTAAGTTCTAACTTCTGCATTCAAGAAGGAAAAGACTTCTTTGTTGCACATTAAAAAGAAAAGAGGGAGAGAAATTTCTCTATAAGCACAGGGGGGTGCAATCGAGAGCCTGCACCCTTCCAGCTGCCAGTATCTTTCAAACTGGCAACGCTAATGAAATGATGCATCAGTTCACAAATCATTCTGCCTAAATTTCTCTCTCTTTCTAAAAAAGCTTGGTTCATTTTTGTTTCTGAGCAGCCTTGACAGTCCATACATTTTGCAAGACTCACAGTGGTCTGAGAGAGCACCAGGGCAACTACTTGTAGAGTCCTGAAGCGTGATGGGACTATCGGACACACCACCCCTGCCTCCTCTCCAGTTAATAAGGGCAGTCATATTACTCCAGCATGAGACCATGGTGAGCATAGAGACCATAAATGGTGAATGCAGTTGTGACTAAGTGTGTCACATCTATGTGCTTGGCAAAAAAAAGCATGCTCAGTGTGTGATCTAGCTATGCTAAAAATCCTACTGAGCCTCAGCCTTGGCATCTTTCCTACAGAGCACATAAAAGAACTGGCTTCATCTCCAACTAGCTTACTTCTGGAAAGCTTATTTAATCTGACAGGTGTAAGATCACATGCCTTAACAGTGAACCTTAGCAGTATGCAGGGGGTATTACTGCTATGTCATTCCTTTAGGTCAGGCATCCCAAACCTTTCTTCATGAACAGGAACAGTTGGGACATTACACTATGAATTGCATAACAAATTAATTTGCCAACCTTCTCTCTGCAATATCAAATGCAGAGACCACTCTGGTTCTGACAGCACAAACATACCCCACAGCAGCTTCTCACCACTAACATTTTATCTTAAATAAAGAGCAACAAGTAATTACACGAAGCCTAGAACATGCATCTGCTTCACTCTCCAGTGACAGATTAGATGAAGATCCTCAAGCTAGGATGCTCATGGCTGCAGGTTACTCAGAGGCTTTGGGCAGGATGCAGAGTGCACGTCATCAGTCTGCTGCACTCATGGGGGCAACCTGGTTCAGAGCAAAACCGTCTGGATCTGACTGTTTTGTTGTTTGGCTCCAGAATCCAGACCCATTTGTAAACAGGTAATTTTCTATTGTGCTGTTGAAGGTTCCGATCTCCTTCAGCAAACTGCTTGCATTTGTCTGTGATTTTTGTCCCTGCTGTAAGGTGTATCTGGGAATTCACAGCTTCAAGGTCATCTCAGTAATCCCGTAAGACTGGTGTGTGGTTTGTGCAGGTTTGTCTGAACAAGTTCTTGGGTTCTGTGGGAGTTTGAAACAACAAAGCCTGTACAGTTTGGATGCTTTTCACACTTAGCTGACACACCTGACAGGTTTATAAAGCTATGAACCATTTGAATGGTTTATTAAACAGTAAACAGTGTGCAAACAACCCTCAAACATGCAGAACAAATTTCCCAGAAGTGGACTGAATCCTGCTTCCTCCTGCCCACCTCCTGCAGCCAGAGCATCACAGGCTCTACTCCTGAACCCCAACAAGATGCCATGTGAGTACTGTTTAACTGCTCCTGTGGAACTCCTCTGTCTTTACCTGTGTCTTCTGAAGACCTCTGTGCAAAGAATGCCTTGCTATTTTATAACCTCAGATTTTAAAACAACTCCTCTCCTCCTTCCATGGGGCATTTCTGTTAATTTTGCTTTTCTGTTAGCCTGCAAATGCAGCAACTCCTCCCAGAAAGCTGAAGGAGGGAGAACATGCAACTGCAGATATAAGTTTCCTCCCAGAAGTCACATTATCCTATCATTACTCCTTCCTGACATACAGGACAGTCTATTTTGCACACCTGAACTTCCTCATGGAAGATCAGATCCTTCTCTGTGGCTGCCCCAGGAAGTTTATCACCCTTCCTTCAGGCTTTATCCTTTTAAAATTGGCAGTTTAGTCAACTCTAGGGATTCAGGCAACATAAAGTCAGTAAAGAGTCCTCATCTGCTTCAGTCTTCAACCTATTGCTCTGCACATCCCTGCAGGAGTCTGTGGTGAAGTATCTCTTCTCTTTTGGGTCTGTGTGAAATGTGTATTTCTCTTGGCTCCCAAGTTAAGGTGTGAAATACAGCCTGCAGAAAAGTTACAGGATGTCACATGGCTTGTACATCCTGATCTCCTGTAGGAGCTTATAGAATAAGTGAAGGTCGAATCTCCTAAAGTGGCTGAGATGTTGAAGCCACAGTGCAGCAGAGCAGAAGGCTCCGAGAAACGTACTCCACTGCAGCCCCTCCTTGGCCTGAAAGACATCCACAAGAGAGATATCTCTGACCTCCTAAATGGAAAGACCTTTAAAAAAAAAAAGCTCGAATGATTAAAGATGTTGAAGGATGCTGGCCAAGAGAGATGGAAAGCAATACAAAAGTTTAAGTACCTGCCTTTCATAGCCTAGTGTAAGGTTACTTTGTCACTGAATTTGACATGGTATTTTTTCCATGCTTGTACTAAAGTAAATCAGCCACCATTGTGCACAGTTCCTGCATTTAGTAGCGTAGTAATACATCTGGGGAGTAAAAAGCTATCATGTCTCACACATTGAAGGAGTCTGAAGGAGACTTTCATGGAGCTCTGAATGTTAGTGGATCACTTGCCTCGCATAGGCAGGAGCAGCTGAGCACTTCCCATGGCTCAGGTCAGCATTACACTTGGCTACAAGTTCCTACAAGGGAGTGGACAAAGTAGTTCAAAGGAGGAGAGGACTCAGAGCCCTTCGTAAGGTCATAAAGAGTTTGACAAACCAGCCTTGGGCTCTGGACAGTGTGTAGAGTGATGAAATATTCACTTTTTTGTATTTAAAAAGAGAAAAATACTTCCACCTTCAGACATTCCTGCCACTCACTGCTGTTTCTTTGGTGGTGTCTTCAAATCCCTAAATCCATGGCAGAGACAGCACCGTCCATGCTATCTTGACTAGGTTTCAAAGTGGTTTTCTGCCAGAGATGGGAAACTTTATTCAGTCTGCAAGCCTCTTGTGGCAGCAACAGTCTCTGTGTTCTATATTTGCCCAAAAGCTAACACAAAACAAAGATGATTAAGGGACTGGAATATCTCCCTTATGAGGAGAGGGTGAGGGAGCTGGTTCTCTTTAGCCTGGAGAAGAGGAGACTGAGAGGTGACATCATTCATGTTTATAAATATGTAATGAGTTAGTGCCAAGAGGAGGGACTCAGGCTCCTCTCAGTGACATCCAATGATAGGACAAGGGGTAATGTGTGCAAGCTGGGGCATAGGAGGTTCTATGTGAACCTAAGGAAAAACTTGGTCATTGTGAGGCTGACAGAACACTGGAACAGGCTGCTTAGAGGGGTTGTAGAGTCTCCTTCTCAGGAGACATTCAAAACCTGCCTGTGTGGCCTACTCTAGGCGATGCTGCAGGAGTGCTGGACTAGATGATCTTCCAAGGTCCCTTCCAACCCCTAATGTCATGTGATTCTGTGATAAAGAGGCACTTGTTCCTGCCTGACATCATTAAGTTATGACAGGAACAGTCTTACAGCCAGATCACTGTGCACAGAGCACCAGAATAAACTTAACAGATGGATCAAAATGAGGCTACAAAGAAAAGAGGGCACAGCACTAAGTTCTAACAGCAAGCTGAGTTTTGCTTGAAAGAGCATGCACATTGCCACTAAAATCAGATCACGGTAAGACTGCTAGTAGGGATGCTACTGAATTGCAAGCTTCTGTCCCTGAAATATTGGGAGTTTTCCTAGGAGTCCCTCCACTCAAGCAAGGAATGATTTACAGAAGTGCTCCAGCAAGAAGACAGTTCATGATGAGTTCAGTACCCAGCAGGCAGCATTGTAAAGTGAACGATGCAGCCTGAAGGCAAGGTGCTAGTGATCATTCAAGCCACTCCTTCTATGCTCTCTAGAGTCTCCTGAAAATAAAAAATACAAAACACCCTGTTGCCAGGAAAGGACAGGAAAGTGAATACCCATGTCTCATTTTTCCCAATAGGCATCTCACGACAGCTTACAATGATGGACCCCCACAGGCATGGATGGGGTGTTCTGGTAAAAATCTGTTATCACAACCACTTTCATAATATTAATGTCTGAAGTGGCAACACTGCTACACTCCACTAGAGAAGAAAGCATTTTGTCTGCAGGTATCCACATTTTCTCAGATTTGGCTTGGTGGGAAGAAAAAAGACCTAACCCATTGCCACCCTCCAAATAATCCGAACTCAAAGCCTCCTTCGTATAACTTTTTTCTAGTGAAAACAAAACCTAAATCATCACATTCACCTGATTAGTGTTATGTAGAGCAAAATGCAATTCGTAATGTAGGTTACTTACTAAATATCACCTCAAAGGGGAGCCTGGAGAGAGCAAGAGTTTTGAGTTTACTTTTGCCAGGTGGTAGAAGAGCTGTAATCATCACAGTATCTAGAAGCTCCTTTTAGATACTGCTACAACACCCCTGTCTCATGCTATCGCTCTGCGGAAGAAAAACAGTAACTTACTTAAACCTCTTTCTGCTCATCCCTCTGGTAATCAAAAGCACTCAAAGCTACCATAGACCACTATGGAATATAGCACTTCTGTTTAAAGAAGGAAAAAAAGTACAAATGCCAGAACAGAAGGTTCATATCATGGATGTAAGATGTTGAACCAAAGGTTAGGAAATCACTTCTCTTCTATAGGATGCTTTCAAGCTAGAGATCTGTCCTCTGCTATACTGTGGTATGCATCAGTTCAGCAACACCACTGAAAAAAAGTAAGAGCTTTCCTAGAATATTTCTTTGGTTCCCAGCAACTTTATACAACCACACATGCTCCTTTATATGACCTCTTCCTCCAGACCATGTTAAACATGGTTCTTACAGTCCTTGTTTGTGAAATGAAGGTAATTATTTACCCTAAACTCTGCAGACCATGTACTCAGTCAAGCACGTAACAACTCTTAACAACTTTGCAGAAGAGTTATAGGCAGCTGGAACACAGGATCTTGGTTGCCACCCACAGAATGTATACTGTGCTCCTTGTTACCTACCCCTTTTCTTCAGGATCTTCTACCTCAGTAGCAGAAAGCCAGGGGAGAACTCAGAGATATACAACACTTTTTTAATTACTGGCTCCTTTGCTTCAGTCTTTTGGGCAAGAACTACAGGAGAAAATTGTGGCACAGCAGCTGGTAGCAACCGCTGGACCTCAACGTGACCTCCCTGGAGTAGGAGTATACTCCATAGCACAACTGGTCATTTAGCTGTAGATGATACCTTGCCAATCTGCTATGTAAGGAACAGGGCTTGAGAAGTCTCTACGTTTTTTTTGCACAAGCTTTTTCTGCCATGGGAAGTTGCACCAGGTGAGAAACTGCTAGGAATCACACTGAACTCTTTCCATTACACAGCAATATTGCTGGAGAGAAGTAACCTGAGGTATCAACCTGTGAGGAGAATTTTATCTCTAAGGAGGAATCAGTGGGACCATCTGAGCTCCTGCAATAGGAAATCTAATGATTCCTGGAGCCATGATTTCTTTTCTGGTCTGCCTTTGGACCTGCACAATGCTACGCTGCTCCTTGTAGATGAGCTGTGTTTCGTTCTTAACAAACATAATAGACATAAAAACAACTAGAATAATTTCTTCTGATTCCCTCCCCATATCATTATTCTTTAGGAGCCAATATAGTTAAATAGGCTGGGGTAAAAAATAATGATCCATAAAGTCTGCCTCCTGCTGTTAGTTTAGCACTTCCAGTATTTTTTTAGCATTCTTCTGAGAACTGGAAATATGTTTGGATAAAGACACCATCTTCTAGGCAAGGACATAAATAGTGAATCAGTCTATTCATATTAATGTCATGAGAATCATCGCATCCAAGCCAGCACAGGGCAAAGGTCTCTGCAATGCATGTTTTCTATTTGTTACTAACAATTTACTGTGTATGTGGGAGGTAATCAAGGGATCAGGCTAGACTCTAAGACCATGTGTATCCACACTTTAATCCCATTGCCAGAGTTTATGCCTCAAGTCTGTACTTTAATAGAAGATGACTGTTTTCCTGCAGCTAGATATGGTCAGAGCTGGGTAGTCTATAGATCATGCAGCTCACATTCCTCCTGGAAGGCATTTTGTGAGCTCGAATTTTCAGCAGCAGTCTTGAAGACTGACTCAAAATTTCCAGAGGCAAAAATATCTTGTTCCTGCTCTGTTCAGCACAGTAGATGCCTATTTTGTCTTAAGTCTTTTGTGTTCAAAGTCCTTCAACTGATGTAAACCGTAAGATAGGGGGACATAAAAGCACTTTCAAGAGAAAAATCTCCTGCATAGGCAAAAAAAGACTGGCAAATACAACTGGATTGAAAGCATATTTATCCTGAATGCACCCCTCCTCCTTAGTCTTGATAGAACTCCCTGCCTTAATAAAAATTATTAATGGAAGAAAAATTCTCATGGGCAAACACACATCATCCTTGAAGAAAAGCATTTAAAAACAGCAAATGAAGAAATGACTAAGACGTGGCGAACTTCACAGACCTGTCAGTTTTCACAGAATCACAGAATGGTAGGAGCCATAAGGATCTCTGGAGATTATCTAGCCCAACTTCACTGCTTAAGCAGGATCACTTAGAGCAGGTTGTACAGGAACATGTTCAGACGGGTTTTGAAAGTCTCCAGAGACAGAGACTCCACAACCTCACTGGGTAGCCTGGTCCAGTGCTCAATTACTCTTAAAGAAGCTTTTGCTTTTGCTTAGGTGAAGCTTTTGAGTTCTAGTTTGTACCTATTGCCCCTTGTCTTACCATTAAGACCCACACTACAACTCCTTTACTTGCACTTTACTTCTTCGTTGGCATGTGTCCAAGTAACACAACTCAGATCAATGGTTCTCATATGTATCCTGAAGTTTACTACTTCTTTCTCCCTTTACCTTGTTTGGTTTCCAATGGTATCAGCTGGCCCAATAAACTTTGTCTCATTTCGTTCTGACGTGGATGCATGTACCTGTTTTCCTGAACCTATCTACAGAGATGCTGCCAAGAAAGTCCTTTTTCTAAATTGCAGAATTATTCTCCACCTATAACAGACTACAGTATCAACTTTTTTTTTTTCATATTAGTAGAATTACTCCCTGATAAGCTTCTTTAAATGCTGAGAAAAATAACTAACAGTCCGCAACACAAGGCAGCTGTGCTGACTTCTGAGCACCCACCTTTGTTCACAGAGCACCGGGCAGTAATCAAACATAAAAAAGGACTGAACCCCTTTTTTGGCAAATCTTCATAAAGCTTAAAATAACAGTTAAAGAAGGAACTCTCAAGAATTCAAGACTTCCACACTTCCAATTACGTATTTTCAGCATGGCCCTATGTTGGCTGAAAATGCAGTGTATCAATGTTCCTCAGGATACTGATGTACTCTATGCCATTCTTTATGGGCCATGGGATGGTACTGGCATCCAAAATATCGCTTCCATCCCAGCATTTTTTTTGGCCAAGAAAACAATTTTGGCTCTTAGAAGAACACTCACACAAGAGCCCCTCAGTAGCCTGCAACATTACTTCCATCTCTGCCAAAATTGCACAGGTCATAGGAAAAGTGACTTCAACTATGGCAAAATATGTAATGTTGTTGTTTTCTATAGCTGCACACCAGGACTTTGGGCTGCGCAAAATCCCTTTTGGGATTTGTGGTGATAATGTTGTACTTGAAAAGTCATTTAAGAAAGGGATTAATTCTGTTGTCTGGTGGGTGGATGCAACTCCTTCTGCATGGGGTTAGGAGAACAGGGAATAAGTGAAAGAAACATGTTACTATCTTCTTTTGAGCCATGTGTTAGAAATGTCCACCTGCTCTTACTATATTAGTACTTGAATCAAACCCTGTGGTTCTTTTTAAAGCAAAGATGGCATTGGAATGTGGGGGAAATTATGCTGGAGTAAAGTGAGAGAAGCAGCCTGCTTCAAATGGTGGTATTGCTCCAGCAAACCACCTCGCTAGCATGTGAAGAACCAGGCTCTATAATTTGAAAAGACGCTTGTTGTCTGACTCAGCTTTGTCTGTGATTTAAGGATAAAATAGGAAATATGTATTTTTAACCCCTACATGCTGGAACTGGGGCATCTCTCTTCAGTGACCAGTAGAGCATCCCTAGGTGGCTGATGGAAAAAAAAATTTACAAGTGGACACTGTGGGGCAGTCATAGCTGACTGGCAAACTCACTTCATTACATCAACAGAACAGGGTCTCTGCCAAGTGCCTGAAGCACTGGGAGAAATCCATTCTTTCCAATTAATGCAGCCAAGACAGCAATGTGCCACCCTTTTGTACCCATTCAACAGGAGTCATTCTTCCCTTTGCTTCATAGGACAAATAGGGAAAGCTGCCTTACATTTAATATTCTGAGGATAGATACTAAGTCCCAGCAAATACCAGATTTCAGAGTGTGAACCTGTCTTTCAGCAACTCCTTCGCCTGTAAAGAACCAAAAGTAGGGGGAGAAGGAGTGGAAGGAAGGGTGAAAGAAAGGATGTTAAATAACAGTTGAAGCAGACAAAAGCGCTCTGTTTCTAAGGCCAAATGAAGCACAGCTGGTTTACAGCTGCCCTGTATTTCTCTAGAAGGAGGGCATTGGAGAAATGCAGTAATGCTTTCACTACCATCAGGATGGTACAACAGACTGGATGGAAGGCTGTCTTGTAGAAGACAGTAGGCAGACTGCTGCTTTGCTTTCAAGGGATATGCAGACCAAAGGCTTGGAGGAACACCCCAAAAACTGATTTTGAGGCCTGACCAGAAGCATTTCAGACAAGAATTTGGAAGATCAAGATCTTAAGCCTGCTGCTTAAAAAGTTACAACTTATGGCATGGTTCCTCTTGACTTTGGTAGGCTAAAGCCCAGTCTTTCTGTCATTTTGTTACGCTCACAACAGTAAAGCCTGGCTCTCTACTTCTTTTTTTTTTTTTTTTCCATCTCCATGTCCTTTCCTTCCCACTTGCTGAACAATTATAGAAACACAGAATCACAAAATGTTAGAGGCTGGAAAGGACCTCCAGAGATCATCAAGTCCAATCCCTCTGCCAAGGCAGGATCACCTAGGCTAGCCCACACAATAATGCATCCAGGGGGGTCTTGAAGGTCTCCAGAGAAGGAGACTTCACAACCTCTCTGGGAAACCTGTTCCAGTGCTTCACCACTCTCATTGTAAAGGAGTTTCTCCTCACATTGAGGTGAAACCTTCTATGCTCAAATTCACATCCATTGTTCCTTGTCTTATTGCTGTGCACCACTGAAAAGAGATCAGCCTCATCCACTTGACACCTACCCCTCAGATGTTTATAGACATGGATCAGATCCCCTCTCACTCTTCTCTTCCCCAGACTAAATAGCCCTAGGTCTCTCAGTCTCTCTTCATAGGGGAGATGCTCAAGTCCCCTAATCATCCTTGTGGTTCTCCGTTGGACTCTCTCCAGCAGATCTCTGTCCTTCTTCAACTGGGAAGCCCAAAATTGGGCACGATATTCCAGGTGTGGTCTCACCCAGGCAGAGGAGAGGGAGAGAAGAACCTCCATAGAGCCACTGGACACGCTTTTCTTGATACACTCCAGGCTCTCTCAGCCACAAGTGTACACTGGTGTCCCATGGAGAACCTGCTGTCCACTAGGACTCCAAGGTCTTTCTCCGTGGAGCTTGTTTTCAGCAGGGCAACCCCTAACCCGTAATGGTGCCTGCTGTTATTCCTCCCCAGGTGAAGGACTCTGCACTTTTCCTTATTGAATGTCATGAGGTTTCCCTTCACCCAGCTCTCCAGCCTGTCCAGATCTCATTGGATGGCAGCACAGCCATGAGTCTCCTGAAGTCTGCACACAAGTTTTATCCTCTTCCCTTTCTCTCTTTTCTTGCCCCACATATTCATGTCAATGCCTCTGTCATTTCCTCCTCCCTATAATTATAATCAGAATTCTTTGGGATAAGATGTGGTGATCATGTGTTCAAAAGCTTTTAACAACAAGCACCCTGTGGTTTGTTTGCCCTACTGAAAGAAGTTCTTGCAAATCTGTGTGAGTTTCTCTGGTCTTCCTGAGTTAGGTGTCTAGCTGCTGCTCAAAATGTGGCCATGGTCTACTGGCAGTGGCACCAATTCTGAATGCAAGATTCTTGTGCACATGTTTTCATGCCTGAAATGACTGACAAAAAATTATAATACTTACTGAGCAGTAACTACTTTTGAGACACAAAAATCACTGCTCCTGCAACAGAAGCAGCAGAAGATTCTTAACTTTTGTATCAGGAGTCTAGGAAGTCTGAAGGCCCCTCCTTTGAGCTATTTAGCCTTTACCACTATTCCTGATGTAACACAGTAGTCTCTAACTGGCCTCACATAACACAAACTCTACCAGCTATAAAAAGCTTTAAAAAGTACATCTGCGAAACCCAAGTATGCAGTATTTTCTCCCATCAGGAGTACATCATGAGCCACTCCAAGTGCAGATGTCAACAGTGCCTTTGTTACATTCCTCCCAGAAGACTCAAAGCTGGGAAAAGTCAAAAGCACCAGCTTCCTCCTCCTAAAGTTGCACAAGAGCCTTTGAGGTTTTGCTCTTAACAGCCTCCTTTTGCAAACTGTTTATTCCAAGGAACATTCATTCCACACATTAAGGTCAGTCCGGAGGTTCCTTAAACCAATTCAGCCACTGCTGTCTCTACTGGGACGGCCTGGAGGTAGACACAACTCTGGAACGGCTGTCATGGGCATGTGCTGCAGACATGGCGCAAACTCAAAATCTAACTCAGAACACTGCAGTGCCAAGGGAAGCTCCTGTTTGACTCCAAAGGTAAACTATTGTTTTCTGATCATTTATGAAGGCAGGGTAGCCAGCTCATTAGGCAAGTATTTGGTTTATCTTCCAACAGGAGGAAGTTACACATGTGCTAGTAAGTTAGATATGTAAAAGATGACCTCAAAAGCTTTTTCCTCTGTACCTTTCACACTGCTATTGCTGTGTGAAAGGTACAACATGTGATATCAAAACTCTGTAGGCAGGCCTTGTGATTCCACCACAGAGAGTCTTGGAGACTTCCCTGAAAACAGATATTTTGAACTAAATTTATTGATTCTGCAATAATAGTACCACCGCCACCACCACCACCAACAACAACTATTTTCAGCTGCTTCATAAATGCAAACATGTGATGAGATGTTTTTAGCTTAATTTCTCTGTGGTTAGGAATTCAACTTAGAGCTGGAGGTTTCTGTGAGAGAGAGATGCATGGATAATACAGACAGTGACATTAAAGGTAGTCATGTGGAAGTAGAAAAGCTTGGACTACCCTGCAGACTGACAAACCCAACAATTTTTGTACAGGTAGCTTGTGAAGATGCTGTCTAACACCCGCGTGTGTCTGAGACACTTTTCCCTGCCAGTAATGATACCCAAAAAGCTCATTTTTCTACTCAGCCTAAGTTCCAGATCTTAAAAACAGCAACAAATCAGTGAAGCTACTGCAAAGATGTGGTATTTTTTGATCAAGCTGCCTCCACTTGTTCAGCTTTGCAAATAATTTCCAGCAATCAATCAAAACACAAGTCTGTGGAACATCATCTGCTGTTTTCCAGATGTTCCTAGTCAAACTAACACTTAAATCTGTCTGTCTCCTTTGCTCTTGCTAAGCTTTGTTATTTAGGGGAGTCTTGGGGGAATCTCCACTTCATGTTGTGCAAAAAGGTACTCATGAAGAGGGATGGTTGATTCATCTTCTAGAAATCATTTGCACTCAACTTTATGCACAGAAATACTGATATAATCACCAGAGCATTGAAAGAAAATACTTCTTCCCTTCACAGTTACCAAATATGTCATGTCTCTTGAACCTTTTAAGTTGTTATCTAGGAACAAATGTTATCTATTAAAGTAATATTTGTCAGAAATTTTCATAAAGATTCATTAAATAAACGCAGGACATTCCAGGTGTATTTTGCACCTAACCAATATGCCTGAGGACATCATTTCTCCCCTTTCAGAGCAACAGCCACTTAGGATCTCTGTCTCATTACAAACAAAGTCACAGGCACAAATCTGCTTTCCAAAGGATTCCAGTGTTGCAAGAAATTACTGCTCTCCAACTACTTTTAACTGCCATCTTGCCACAAGCTACACTGCTCTGCAGTAAACTTTCGGCTCTCAGGCATCTGCTTCAGTGCAAAGTCAGCCACACTGGTTTAAAGGCTAAGTACAGGGCTCTACACTTTGGCCACAATAACCCCAAGCAGTGCTAGAGGCTGAGGACAGAGTGACTGGAGAGCAGCCAGGCAGAAAGGGACCTGGGGGTACTGGTAGATAGTAGCTGAACATGAGCCAGCAGTGTGCCCAGGNGAGGAAAGAGCTCTTCTGCTCCACCAACCGTGGAACCTCTACCAAAACATGGCTCAGCATCTGGCTGTTACCACCTCCTCAGGGCAGCAGCTGGGTGCAGAGCACCTGTCTATATGCCTCTGCTCCTATCATTTGAGTTGCATTTTCATAACAGGACCTAATAGATGAATTCTTGAAAATGCTGATCCTAATCCAATCCTACTGTCTCTTTGTGCTCAAATATGCTGCTGGCCCTACCACTTTTGTATGAGCATTTTCTCTGTTTCGGTTCATCTACAAAGACCTTGGAAGTCTGTATAAAGAGTTTTTAAAATTTTATTATTGTTATTGAAAAATATTAACCCTTTTGCAGTGCATTCTGAGCACAGTGTTGCAATCTTCCATTAGTACCTAAGAAATATTGNAACCTCTACCAAAACATGGCTCAGCATCTGGCTGTTACCACCTCCTCAGGGCAGCAGCTGGGTGCAGAGCACCTGTCTATATGCCTCTGCTCCTATCATTTGAGTTGCATTTTCATAACAGGACCTAATAGATGAATTCTTGAAAATGCTGATCCTAATCCAATCCTACTGTCTCTTTGTGCTCAAATATGCTGCTGGCCCTACCACTTTTGTATGAGCATTTTCTCTGTTTCGGTTCATCTACAAAGACCTTGGAAGTCTGTATAAAGAGTTTTTAAAATTTTATTATTGTTATTGAAAAATATTAACCCTTTTGCAGTGCATTCTGAGCACAGTGTTGCAATCTTCCATTAGTACCTAAGAAATATTGGAGTCTCCTTTTTATATCACATGTATGTACTGTCAATTGCACCACTCTCCAGCCTCCAAAACAGAGCTGCTGTTTCTTTCCTGAGGGAGATCTGCTACAGCAGATCTGCAAAACAAACTGGCTCATGAGTGACATGGAACCCACCAAACCAATTCTGTGTTTCATCACAAGGTAGAGCAGGGCAGTCAACTATGTGGCTGTGGAGTGACAATAAAGAGTTATTACTGACCACATGGTGTGACTCAAGTAGGAAATAAACCCAATGTTTTTACTTTTAAGCTATTAATATAATCCTAGAATCATAGAATGGTAGGGGTTGAAAGGGACCTCTGGGGATCATCTAGCCCAACCCCCCCGATAAGGCAGGATCGCCTAGGGCAGGCCACACAGGAACACATCCGGGTAGGTCTTGAAAGTCTTCAGAGGAGACTTCACAACCTGTCTGGGCAGCCTGGTCCAGTGCTCTGGCACCCTCACAGTGAAAATGTTTCTCCTTCAGTTCAAGTGAAACTTCCTGTGTTCTAGTTTGTACCCACTGCTCCTTGTCCTATCACTGGCCACCCCTGGAAACAGCTCACCTGCTTCCTCATGACTCTACCCTTTAGATATTGATATGCACTGATAAAATCACTTTCCAGCCTTCTCTCTTCCAAACAACAGAGCCCCAGGTCTGTCAACCCCTTCCTGTAAGAGAGATATCATTCCTGTGGCTCTGTTGGACTTTCTCCAGTAGTTCTGTCCTTCTTGAACTGGGGATCCCAGAGCTGGACACAACACTGTCGTGGTTTTTCAAAGAGCCAATAGAATGAGACTCTTTGAACTTAACTGCAGAGAAATGCAGGAACTGTATTTGAAAGGAAAGATACAGAAAAAAAAATCACAGAGTATACTCAGATACACAAGTGACTCCCTTGAATTTTCCCCTAACCCAAAACTAATTTACAATCTCTGGTGCCCAATTGCCCCCATCAGTGCCTCTGCCACCCATAGGTCCAAACAAAACCTGTGGAGGCCCCAAACAGGCTCACTCCTTACATGTTTACACCAATAAGTAGCTCCTGCCAGACACAGCAGGCAGGAGGGAGAGGAAAGGAGAAAGTCACCAAACTGGTCACCAAACTGGAAAAACACAGACTTGATGAGTACGCCACTCACTGG
>WBNM01037304.1:20383-83620 GCA_013399055.1 Ramphastos sulfuratus
ACCTGATCTAGTTGAGGATGCCCTTCCTTCCTGCAGAGGGGGTTGGACTAGATGACCTTCGGAGGTCCCTTCCAACCCAGACCATTCTATGATTCTATGATTCTATGAAAGTACTAGCTGTATTGCCTGCTTATAAAGAGATAGCAAAATTATGGGATTGAATAACAATTTTACACTTTTCCTGTGTCCACTCCTGGATTCCTCCAGTTCCTAGAGGATTTTTTTTTCAACCCTATAGTTCCCAATCAATGACAAACACTCAAAGTGTGGACCCACAAGGGCAAAGTAGAGAGGGAGCAAAACCTCCCTCAACTTACTGGACACACTCTTCTTAATTCACCCCAGAACATCATTTGGTTTCTTAACCAAAAGGGAACCTTGCTGATTCATGGTGAACTTTTTGTTCACCAGCACTCCCAGGTCCTGCTTTCCAGCAGGTCAACCCGTATCTGTACTAGTGCATGCAGTTATCCCTCTCCACGTGCAGGCCTCTACACATGACCTTGTTGAACTTTGAACTTCATGGGGTTTCCCTCTGCACAACTCTGCAGCCTGTCCAGGTCTCACTGAATGGCAGCACAGCTTTCTGGTGTGTCAACCACTCCTTCCAGTTCTGTAACATCAGCAAACTTGCTGAGAATACACTCTGTTCGTTCATCCAGGTAGCTGACAAAGATGTTGAGCAGGACTGGACCCAACCCTGACCCCAAGTGAACACTACTGGCCACAGTCTTCCAATCAGACCTTGCACTGGTGATCACATCCCTGTGCTCTGTCATTCTGTCAGTTCTCAATCTACCTCATCATCCACTCCTCCACCTCACATTTTGTAAGCTTACCCACGAGTAACAACTCCAAACAGTCAAATTTGCTGAACTATCTGTTGCATGTGACATCTTTTTTTTCAATCTGCTGTGCCTCAGTCTCCACACATACCAGAGCTAAAAGTGCAGCTGAGCTATATTCTGAGCACCGGGACCCAGCATATACTGGGGTACAAGCATCCTGTGTTACCTTGTGACAGCTCCTCAGGTTCTGCAACACCTCTGTGGCCTGCAGAACTGCTTGGTACTTGCAGAAATGACACCAAATATTAATATTTGCTAACAAGTGGCTTGAAAAAGATGCTGATGGCATGTGTTCCCAGATGAGGACCAACTGACATTGGTCAGGCTTTCACGCTGTCACTGTGAGTTTGCACTGAAAGGGCATCCCACTCTGCCTCTGCACCAGTACCCAGCCTGAAGAATAGTTACTGTTGTTAAAGGCTTTTAAAAGCTGTTCCCTGAGTATTCCTAGAGCAGGCGAGGTTCACATCCATGTGTCAAATATTTTGTAAGATCTATATAGCTTCTAAGCAATGAACCTTTCCATTCCCCATGGGATTTTAGTGTTAGGTGACCACTGTTTTCAGGAGGAACAGAGACCTAACAGAGCTTTATGGGTCTGGATAAAAATGTATATACAAGAGTTTTGAGGTTTTATTGCCCAATGCTCTTCACATGCTGTGAAGCTCACCTTGCAACACTGTGTGCCTGCCATCTTGATGCTACAGACCTACTGCTGCCTGACTCTGCTGAGGGAGTGGAACACTGAGGATGGCAATACTAATTTGAAGGGCTAGATAATACCTCCTCAACACCTCTCTGTTTTTTTTTACTTGAGTGATATGTTGCCAAATAAAGGTGCTCTAGTCTCTTTGGTATAAATGGTTCAGGCCAAAGTCAGGTCTGAGCACTTCTGCTACACCGTCTCACTCCTGTTCATCTTGGACAAAGCAAAATACCACAACTTCTGCTTGTCTCTCTGCCCTTCCACTGCCATGCGTGTCAATTTCTACAGACCACAGATGGCACCATATTCTGTGAGACTGCTTTGAAACGCTCAGGGTTCTGTCTTCTCATTTCACCGCTTTGTATCTCAGCGATACACAGAGTACTCTCAAAGTTCTGCTTATCATATGTAGAAAACAGCAATTATCCAATCACCCAAAAATTGTTATAGAGAAAATGCTGCACTTTCCCAGAGCTATGTTACATGCAAAGAAACAAGTCTTCCAAAGCTCACAGAAAATCTAGACTTACTTTTTTCCCCCTGATTTTAGAAAGAAGAGATGCCTTTTCTATGGAACATAAGAAAGCATGATGCTCTTGCCTACCACCTCCATCTCCCTTCCTGAATGTGTAGGTGTCACGTGGTGTTGTCATGGCTGCAAAGTTGGAAACTCTTCCTCTGCTTGTAATCTCAACATCCAAACTATGCTTTGATGACAGAGGAGCTGGAGCAGCATCTTTCAGAGAATAATCAGCTGTACTGCACTAGGAAAGAGCAAATTCTCCCTGTATCGCATGTGAAATGTACTTGTTACTCTGAGTTAGCTATGTACAGACATAGGAAACCATTATTTCTCTGGTTCTTCCATATTGTTATCATGCTCCTGAAGAGCTCTGTAAAGTGTGTCACACGCAGTGTGGTAGACAACAGCCATTTCCCAGGTCAGTGCAAGCAAGGTTCCACTTTGTTCTGTTAAATCAATACTTTGAGAGAGAAGAATGCATTCAACCTGCTATGAGATGATAAATGAGAGTAAGGAGCAGAGTACGGATGTATTAACTGAACAGGGAACTGCTAACTTTTAAAATCAGCCTTACCAACATTTATTTGATGTTCAAGAGAAAGAAAGTTTTGCATGAATTTTTTTATTACTTTGAGAGAACCACGAAGCTTATGAGTACTAGGTACTACTATTAGCACGACATCAAGACTAAGGAGCCCCAGACAAGGAGGCAAAACTTAAGATTCAGTTATATCAACTACACAGTTTCCATGGGGAGATGTACAGCAGTCTTTATTCATATGTAACTTCCATCATTGCTTCAACTCAATTTTAGTGTTTTGTCTGCAAAAGTTATTTTTCGAGGGGTGTTCACCACAAAAGAAATCTCTTGCCAGATGTAGCTGCAGGCTCTCTATCTTAACTTAGCATCTGTTCTCAGTTTAGGTCTCAAAGTGCAAGTTTCTGATACTTAAGTAAACCTCTCCTTGCTACCAGGAGCTAGCATTCAGATCACATTCTCCACAGACCTGCTAGCAAAAGTCCTGGATGTCACAGTGGGCTGTACACAGGAGGAGTATCAGACAAGAGTATGGCCAGCTCTTTTGCCAGCTCCTGTGATTTCTACAGCAAGTTTCATGACATCTATTTTTCTTAAAACATTAGCTATAGAGTTATGTGACTACATGGGAATCTCATCTTTCATACAAATAAGGAAGTTATGAGTCCTTATAAATGTAAGGAAAAGGTGGAAGTACAGTCCAAGTGTGGAAAACAAGGAAATAAGTATATAAAATGTCATCATTTTTTATATATATACACACACTTATACATGTATTTTAGATGTAAAATCCTCACTTCAACATGCAGCCAACATATGCAAATATAGAGACATGAACACCTCTCTTTCATGGAAATGCAGACTGTGATCTCTTTTGGTTCTCTGAGTAGTGGCAGTGTTATGACTGCACAGATCCACCTGGGCACTTCAGCGTGCATCAAACTGTCAAAGGCAGGTAATTTCCACTAGACAACAGTTTATTTTCTAAATCAGTAAAGTCTTTGCTGTCATCTTGAGATTACATCAGTTGCACATTGTCATGAGGAAACAATGATGATGTTTAAAGCAATAGAGTTGCCAAGGAGGTGACTGAATGCAACTTATAACTTAGCTCTTGATCAGATCTAAACCTTTTTTCTTTCTCAAATGCCCACAGCCTTTCTACAATTCTTTTGCATCCCTTTATAAACTGAAAGTGGAGAAGACAGCAGTTCCTGTAAAGCTTTTCTATGACCATGAACTAGTTCAAGTATTTATAACAGTGAGGTTGCAAAGAATTTCCCTCTGGATTAATTTTCTCTAAAGTGTGATCTGTAAAAAGGACAAAGAAATGAGAAGCCTGGATGGGATGTAAGGATGGGTACATTTATGACTTTCATCTCCTTTAGGGTTTCTAAAATGTTTTCTTATAGTGTGGCAAGCAGATGGGATCCACCCACCAGCAGTTTATTGTAGACATATTCACTACATTTAGAGGTATATGATGAGAGTATAACCTATCTCACACAGAAATGGTAAGGATGAGCATGACAGAGTCTAGATTCTTAAGGGTTCAGCTTTCATTTAAACCTTTTCCTATTGTGTGCTGCATGCTGCATTCTTCTGCAGATCTGGTTAAGGTTTTGCATTCTGCAGAAAAATTGCAAGCTAAGTTGGTTGTGGGGGATAAGAAGAAACATGACAAGCAGTAGGGAGTGATATTAAAAATGTGCAAGTAGACACATGCCAAGGATGGAACAGCAGCTGTACAAGCACCTCGGTTTCCTTATCAAGGAAAGGAGAAAACCCTTAAAGAGAAAGACAGCACAGCACTTGAACAATGGATTTTTCTGTAATAAGGCTTATTTTGGCCACTATGCATTGCTACTCAGTGTTTTCAGTGCTGCCTCAAGCCGGGCCCTGTTGCCACCCAAATATGACAACCTTTGATAGACCTGAAACATCAGGCAATACTTTCCAGAGATGACTTTACTGGTCTTCACTAGGGCAAGCTGCCATTCTAGAGCACAGTGTGAGATCACTATGTTACTTAGTTCAAAGGCGCGCCAATGTCAGAAGCAAAGAAAAGTGAAACAAAAAAACCCTGAACAAGTCAGTTTGGTGATGAAACAAACACAAGTTCAGTCACATCCACAAGTAACTTAACCTCTGGTGCTTGATAATGATATATTATGTAGAGGCCAAAAATTAAATCTGTATAGATTAATTATAAAGAGAAAGTTCAGAAATACTTTTCTAAACAAACTGTTACCAGCAGTGAAAATTACTGTCTCAGTCCAGAGGACAGACACAAAAAATGTCTCAGTCCAGAGGAGAGAGATCTGTTCTTACATATATTTCCATATTGTGGAATTAAGGCACAAGCAGGGCCAAATATCAAAAGCAAGACTATCTATTAAAGGATAAAGTGAACAGAACTGAGAAAGAGAGAGGGGGAGAGTGAGAGAAACAAATGGAGAAAGAGAGGAGAAGAGTAGGAAAGGAACTATATGAACACACCCCATCCCCACCCTGGCCCAAAATGCTTTTTTTGGCTGGAGGAGGTCAGAGGAAGGGTGCTGCTGCTCTGGCTTGGAGGTGTCCCCGGGTTCATCCTTGTCAACTTGTACTGTCCTCAGCTGGAGGAGGGAAGGGAGAGAGCATCCCTGATGATCTTCCCTTCACTAAGCAGCCTCCAGAGTGTAGTGTTTCTCAGTGGATTTCTTCTCCTTTCTCCAGGAGTTCTTCTCTTCTTAAAGCAGGCAAAACTTAGGGCATGACATAGGTGGTGGTGGTGGAGAAAGGGTTCCTGGGCTGCTGTTTCAGGCTGGATGTTCATGGTGATATTTTCTCCCATTTATTCCCTCACTCCCTCACTCACTCTCTAAAGCTGGTATAGGCTCATCATCTTTTATTCAGTTTATAGAAGCTCCCCCTGGCCCACATCCTACTCACATTAATGCTAAGTGACTACCAGATGTGCTACCAGTGGGCAGAGCTGACCTATCAGGCAAGTCGTTCACAGCAATCTTGTCTTCGTTGCACTTTCCAGAGAGTCCTTGTGCCTTGTGCCTTTCTCTCCTTGTCCCTCTGCCTCTCAGTCCTTCAATTCACATCCCTGGGCATTAGTGGTCTTATCAGGCAAACCACCCAGGACATACTTGCACCACACCTCCCGAGCAGCTGTAGTCTAGGGGGAGCAAAGGTGTTTTTATCGTTGTTGGTTTACATGTACAAGAGAGACAAGATTTAGTCTCTCACAGACAGTAATACTTCTATCTTCCATTTACAAAAAAGCATCAGTAATGGAAAGAGGCATCAAAAAAATCTCTTTTTTTCCTGATATTTATTTAACTTCTGCAAAGTCAAAGTGTGCCATAATAATCCTGTGCTGAACAGCTGTCATTCAGAGAAGATGTTTATACTAATAAAATATGTTTTATAAACTCTTTAACCACTGCTTGTGGTGAGGGTCCATCTCTGCTGAGTAACTAGCTGGCTGACAGTACTGATAACTGGCAGTAGTGGAGCAGGTTCTCACCCTTTCAAGAGCCATGCTAGGAAACTGGCACAAACACCTTCACCTTTTTGGTTCTCCTCATTGAATCTTAACAGCCTTGAAAACCTCACATTTTCCCATCACCTCTCCAAGATCACAGCTTGAAAGGCAGAGGCAAAAATGATTCATACCACTGCAAGAGTTTCGGATTAGTAATGACCTGGACAGAACAGTTCTGTACAGCTGAAAATATTTCCATCAATGCTTCTCCTTCCTAAAGTGATTCATAACTCACAGCATAAATTACTTTTTCTTTCTAAGGGCTATTATTTGCCCAGGGACAGTATCTGTGGATGTGTCTGTGAATTCAAGTACAAGAGGAGAGAAATCAAGTAATATCCACATGTGATGTTGCCACTGAAAAGGAAATGCAATCTATTTCCTGTGTCATGTTAGACTGGAAAGGGACACTTCTGTTTCCTTAGAAATAAAGCGTGAAGTATTCATAGGGATAATACTGCATAACATATTTTGTGTGATGGCCCACCAGGTTCTAAACACTTTGCCCCTCATTGCAAAGATACTAATGAAACTTGCACCTGTAGCCTTCCAAATGGAGCAGGTGATCAATTACAGTGATGATGTATATGTGCAAAAGGAAGACCCGCCAGGGCAGCAGGACTGGATCCAGATTCCTTCCCTGGCTACAGATGCCTTTGTATTGGAGTCAGAAGAAAGATGCAATTTCTGGTCCTGAGACACTTCTGAAGAATATCTAGAAGTGTGTTCCTGGTGTGGCTGCTCATGTGCAGGAACGCAGTAAAAAAGAAAGCCTGTGAGGTAATTCATTGCACTTACTGTAGTCACAGAATATGTACAACACTTCTAAGGATCAACACTGCAGCACATGTTGGAAGACGAAGTCTATTGATGCCAGTTAACCAAAATGCACAAAACTCCACAGAAGGTGCTCTATGGGATGCCTTCCTAGCATTGCTTATGGAGATGGTGGAGATTTTGGGCTACCAAAGGGTCAGAGCATCCTGCAGGGAAGAAGGCAGGTAAGACAAGGCCCCTGTGCTCACATATGGTCTTTCTGCACCCATAACCTTACCATTCTATGATTCTATGATTCTATAACAGAAGCAGTTCAGTGTACTGTGGGTTTCAGCGCAGAATGGCAAGTTTTGACCAGAGCAGTTAACAGCCTGTGGGGTTCAGGGTGCAGCCTGCCAATGTCACAGTCAAAAGAGGTACTTGCAAGGATCAGCTTGCCGAGTGTTCTTGGCTAAATGATTTCACCTTTCTGTGCTCATTTCTTAGCTGCCCTGGTTTCTGCTCTGTTAAAGGCTGATGCTGCACAGATGTTCACTGTTGTGCAAGCACAACACTGTGACAGGTGTACACCTCAGCTGGTGCTGCTATAATGTCAATAATGAACAATGGAGATTCATCCTCTCCACTTTCAAAACAGAAAGAAAACTACCCTGAAACTATTCAGAAAGTTTGCAATGAATTTTCCGTGCCTTCCTTGTAACATTAAATTTTAACAACCGCTGGAGACAATAATAAAGCTCTGGGAAGCACTTGTGCCTAAAGTCCTATCTTCAAAGCACCTCTTAAAGTAGATGGTTTTGTCATTGTTTCTGTGCAATACTATCACAGCAATCTATGTTTACCACATTATGTAAGAAAGGAAGGGGCTGCAAGTGACACACACAGAGAAAAATCCTACAGGACGATTCAGCAACAAAATCAAATCTCAGTCTGTTCTAGAGGTGGGGTGATTGTCCTTCTTTTCTCCACTTTTTTGGTTTGTTTGTTTGGGTTGTTATTGGGGGGTGTTTGGGGTTTTTTTTATGTTTTTGCTTGATTTTGTTTTTTCTGTTGGTTGGTTGGTTTTGGTTTGTTGGCGGGTTTTTGGTTTTGGTTTTGTTTTTCCTGTACTCTTTACTAATTTGTTTTCTGACCTTCTTTCTTTTATCTGTATTTCATGGGAGAAAAACAAACTAAAATTGACTGACTGAATTTTAGAAGCACAAAGACCAATGATGCAACCAGAGCTAAAAGGGTACATAGGTGCAATTTTCTCCTATTACAAACTATGTGCTGTTGTTCAATTTACCACTTGTGAAATGGCCAGCTGCTTCCAGAAACGCTATTTTTTTCCCTATAAAATGCTCCAAGTCTCTCCAGGCTAGAGCATTTCAATAAAGAGTTGATTTGCCACAATGCAGAATTGCTTTGCACACCTAGCAAATGCAAAAGTCAGTTGCACTGAAGTGTCACAATGTCCTTCAAGTCAATACAAGAGGTACTCTGGATATATGAAGCATTACACAACGACAAATTTCCTCAAAAATGTAGGCTTTGAGTATGTCTTATGCCAAGTGTTAAGTATCAGTAGATACTTCTGACAATTTTTCATATACTCCTATGTCAGCAGGAAAGTGGGGTGATTGCTAGTCCTCATCAGAACAATGGAAAAAAATAAAATCCTAAAGTTTGTGATGGTGGTTGTTTGGAAAAAGAGTCTGAATAAGAATACTAAGGAGATTATTAAGTGACTGTATTGCCTCCTTTCTAAAACAGAAGTTTAGACTTCATGCTGAGTTTACAGAGTCACGTACTTTGGCCTGTGTTTTTGAATCAGATGGACAGTTAATGGATGCCATACAGCACAGCCCTGTGAAGAGGCAGCTGCACTCATCCTAACTGCTCTATGCTTAACTTGGAGCACGTTATCGGCTCGTTTTGTTTACCTTTGATATCTGTTGCATACCTATTTCAATAAACAACTGATTTGCCACAATGAGGACTTGTTTTAGATATGTAGCAGACACAAAAGTCAGACGTGCATCTTTGGACAAATGTGGGTACTTCGGTGTACAATTTAGACGTGCCCTAAGGATTTGTAATTATTCTTTTCTTGTCTTTTAGGCAAGAGAAACGTTTCCAACATTTTGTAGATGGAATATGCTATGATAACCTTTGAAAGACAACACAACTTGAATTGTTGATTACCATCTACACAGTTACTTTTCAGAAAGTAATGCATTTTACAGTAGGAAAAAAACCCCTAACTCTTGGACCAGTCAAAACCACTGTTGACATTTCTCATTTATCCCAAACATTTTCTCTTTGCTTTTTCATGGTGTAAAAGTTGTCTGAAAAGAAGGAGTTAAATTGCTAAATCACAGGCCACTTTGGTAATTGTAACAACTTACAAACTGAAGCCATTTTTGCTGCAACACAGTGAAAGGCTATAACCAGCCCAACCACCTCTGCACTCTACTGAATTACCAGTATCTGCAGTTCTGGATTGCATATGAAAGTATAAAATGCTTCATCAGTACATCCATAAGCAAACATATTGCTCACTGTTCATGGTCTAAGTGTGGTTTCAGTAAGTTAAAAGATTTTGCTAAGAAGGAAGAAAGCACTCGAAGCACAGTGCAATATTGACAGCTCATCAGCAGTGAAAGCTCTCTCTGATCAGTATCTTAAATATGATGTGAACTGTCTTAAAACACAGAAACAGAGGAAAGGTACTCTGTAAGGTTGTGATATCTTCTGAGCACCTGTCGCCCTACATTAATGCATGCCAAAAGGCTTCCTGCACATACAGGTCAAAAGGCAGGCACGAAGAAATTGCCCACCTGAAGCTGAGCTTTCTAAAGGCCTTCGACAATTCATTTGCCCTACAGATAATGACTGACTCATTGTCTGGCCTTTCAATACATCCCAAAGACCTGCTCCAAAGTTTCAGTGCAAAGTTTAGTGTTGATTTACAAAGGCAATTTAAGAAAAACAGTTATGTTGGATAAAGAGAAAACCAATGAAAGTCAATGATAGTATTGGCTTGATTTGTTTCTGCTAGCATTATTTCATAGTAGCTGAAGGGCAGGATTTCCATCCCCTTTGATTTTAGACTAGAGTATTAGGGAAATATCAGCTTGGTAAGCCTTCACAGTTTCACGTGTTCCAGGATAAACAAATAGATTGCATACATGATTTCCTTGCAACTGAAAATATTTTTTTTTTTACTTTTTGTATTTCCTCCCTTCTTTTTTATTTCCTCTCTTTCATCTTATTGAGAATACAAGACTTTTTTTCTTTTTTTTATTTTTTCTGTTGGTAACATTTTTAGCCAAAGAGACTTCCGGCAACAAAGAAGAGAAGCCATGAGTAGTGCCTGTCAAGAGGCTCAGGTCCTCAAAACTGTCTATTCCTGTTGGTGAATGTGTGGAGCTTAAAACCCTAGTTCTTTCTCACATGAAAGTCTGAACTTCCAGAACGTGAGTTTAGCCAACTTCTGCACTACTGAGACTGAGTGACTGCACTACTACTGAGAAGCCTATGCGGCAAGTGCCAAAGCATGTACCTCTCCAGTTTAGAGGAATGGTGAGTCTCACTTTCTCTATTTACCCTCAGTCTTATAACTGGTTGCCTTAGGACATTTATATCTAGGTGTGCTATCTGGTGCTTTTTATGGTGATAAAGAGTCAGAAATAATGTGAACACTTACAGGGACAGTTTAGGTCTATTTGGGTTTGTTTCTGCTTTCCAATAAAACTGACAGCAAAACTCCTGTTAACTTGGCTGGGACCAGGACAGGGTTCTGTGGTCTAAAACCAATAAAAAGCTAATTTTATGTAGTCAAACACAACTGTGTTATCCAACATGCAAAATAAACCAATGCAGCTTCAGACTTCTTTTGCTGGGGTAGAGTAATTCTTTTCTTCTGGGTCCCCAAGCATTCATATCTCACCTGCTAAGTTTCATGGAAGATTGTGCCTAGTATTGCAAGAAAACTTACCAGCTGCAGAACCCTTTATATGTAAGCTACTTACCACCAGATGACTGAGCAACATCTGAGAGCAAGGAAAAATACTGGTGACTCACCCTAGGAGAAATATGGACAGTTTTTCCTAACCTTAAACTAATCCAGTTAAACTTTACTATTTTCTTTACTATGCCACACAATTCTGACTTATTCTGTCTTTCTTCAAAAGTAATTTCCTCCCTTTCTGGTAATTTCTGGCTCTTCTGGACTCTTCTTCATTTGGCTCATGTCTTTCTTGAAGACTAACACCCAGCATAGGTCTGACCAGAGCACTATTTCATGTGCATTATAGGCACTGTTTCTGTTTATTGATACCGGCCTATTTGCCTTTTCCATGATGGATGGGGCTGTCGAGTAATGGTCACCAGATTATTCACTATCATCTTTTCTTCAGTGCTGCTATCCAGCAACTGACCAGAATCTTTCATATGTGTTGAAGACAAGGTATGAAAAAGACTAGTAATTTATCAGCAGCATTTTAAACTCTTTCTTTCCACATGTGTTCACAGTCCCTTCCAGTGAAAACCAGATTACAGACATAGTGACTGCACTGCATTATCCAATCTAGGTTAGTGAAATGCTGTCTAGAATCAGACAAAAGTCAGACCCAGGCTGCATATTCTTTCATACAAGTTCCCACTGTGACAGATATATATTCTTGCTTCACTTCTCTGGCTACTTTTGGAGCTGTTACTTTCAGCTAGACAGAGATGTGACCAACAAAGCAATACCAATGAGAAAGCAAATCTACCTTCTCATTGAAATTTCCTCCAGCAGTGTGCCACTTTCAGCCTGTCAAGGGTTAGGGCTGGATGAGTGACAGATGCTCTCTGTTAACTCCTCCCTCTTCCCAAAGGAGAAGAGAAAGGGAATAAAAGAGAGACACTCATTCATAGGAAACTAAGACTAATTAAAATGGTGAACTAAATGTACACATACAAAACAACTATCGAGCTCAATTTTCCTCATGTCATTTACATCACTGTCACCACTGGTGCTGGAGGCAGGCACTGGAGAAGACCCAGACTGAACTCAGCAGCAGACAAGAACCAAGTTCAGGAGCTGGAATCTGGAACTGGATTCAGGAACATGTGGACCATGATGGAAGGCCATATGGATGCTGGTCACTGAAGAAGAACACTTAACCCTCATGATTTCTGAGCTTTATACTGAAGATGCCATATATGCAATACCTTGTTGGTCAGTTTAGGATCACCTGTCCTATCCACTCCTTCCTGCAAATCCAGTCTTTTATTCAGCACCATCAATGTAGTATATAAGACTCAGAATTTACCTTGGTCTGCATACCAATCCTTGGTAGTAACTACAAACATTGAGTGTTATCACTGCTAAAAGGAGCCACTGTCTGTGAAACATGTCATTCATTGCAGTAAGTGCAAGTACTTAGGAGAGTCTGAGCTGAAAAGTAAATTCACTGAACAGATTACTTCTGTTCCAACTCAAACCAAAACACACCCAAAAGGATGAACCATGCAATAAGCCCTGCAGGTGTGGCTTTGTGGTCAGTGAGATCACCAGCAGCTCAGGGAAGCAGACAACCCAGTAGCACTTCTGCCCTCAGCGGCACAGGGATGGAACATTGTAAAACCACCCTGCAATTCATACAGATAATGATGACATAATGAGGACCACCGAAATTTGTTGCATCTTACCACCTTGCAGATAGCCACCCATGACTTGCGCAGTCACATGGTCAATGATGGATTTATTTCACCAAGGAATACAGATTTCCAAAGTAATAGAAACTATTTTTGTCCCCTTCTGTGTCCAAACAAGGATGGTGGCTTGCTCTACAACATCACAGACCAACACAAAGTAGAAACTGGAGCTGAGGTATTTGATCAGATCACCAAATTACTAGTCTTGTTTTCTTATATCTGCTTTTCAGGACTGTTTTTATGGGAGTGATTTATTAGGCAAGGAAGGATTGGGCAGCACTCCCCCGAGAGTCAGGAGCCAAATGAAGATGGGAATTCTTCCCAGTACACTGAGCTTTGTAAAAAAACCTCTTATCAGCTCTCTCCAATTCAGCAGTGTTGTCCATCCTGTCCTCTGAGCAACAGACTAATCTTTAAAAGACACCTTATCTCCTTAATTATGAAGTATTATTCTGCATTAAAAGTGCATAAAAATAATCATTAATTTAAAGAGTTGTCTATATGGAAAACTTTGATTCTGGAACAACTCCTCTGTGAGACATTCAGTTCTATGAATTGCTGAAAAATTCACATAGAAGAAGGTCTGCACTGTTCAGTGGCAATCTCATCAAAATCTTTGCTCAGCATCATATGGAATGTCACATATGATAAGAACAAAAATGCCTGTAAACCACATCTATTCTATTGTTTTTCCTCTGGAGATCAGAGAGCTGATAATGAAAAGCATGAAAAGTGTGAACGGTTCTTTATTTCACAGATGAGTTTCAGTTATCCCATGAGGGTTTCTGTCTGAATTTTGTGTCTTTTGAGATTTCACCAATAACTAGTGTAAATTTAGCACAAGGGATACAGCTCTTAAAGATGTTATGTTCTTGTTATTTTTTTTTTCTTTTAAAATACGGAGATTTTTTTTTTTCCTCTGGCTGCTTAGAAATTACTTCCTTAACCAGAACAATTAATTAAATTCAACATGATGCTGGAGTAAGTTTATATACATTCCTAATTCACAGATGATTCCACCAAAAAGAGTGGTCTTAAAGATGCGGCTTAAAATGCCAGAAAAAGAATCAGCCTTCTGCTGAAGCCTGTTTCTCTAAAGTATAACAAGTCCTTGAATGTATTTGTTAAGAATAAATACATAATAACCAATGTTGTTAAGTATTTTTTATGTATTGTTTTTTATGTCAATATAGGTAGGAATTCAGAATAGGTAAGAGATTAACTCCCAAAAACTAGCCTATCCGCAGAGAGCTGCCAGAACTTCCCAGCACATCCAAGAGTAATTTTGTACCAAAGCCAGTGCACGAGACAATGCAGTCTCCTCTGCTGCAGTTATCATAAATTTAGTGACACCTTGGATGACAAATGCTTGCTTTATGCTCCAAATGGGAAAGAGTTGGACAGCTAGGGAGCCTTTAAAAACTCATGAATGACAGTGGGAGTGGGCCCAAGGATCTGACACATGGTAAAGTATAGACCTGGTCCATGGGAGGTTAACAAGTGTGCATATGAGTGTGTGTGCATGCACATGTGCATGTGTATTCTAGCCCCCGTCTCTCCGGGAAGCTCACTGGGAAGGACCAGTCAGTGTGATATTGGCACTGCACCATGTGGCAGTCAGATGGTTAATAGCCAGGCACTTGCATTTATTTAGCACTGCTATCTGCTACCAAGTAATCTCAGCTCTGCACTCACTCCTGCTGCTGCCATAAAGAGACTGCAGCTGTGTGACACTGCACCAAGCATTATGAGCTTCTCGACTCTTCCTCCTCCAGCCATAAATTACACAGCAATCTGCCTTCTAATTCCCGTTTGCAATTTGCAGCCTCTTAATAGGGGCTCTTTAGCCATTACCTGCCCAGGTCAGTTCCATCTGCTGCAGAGCTGCTTATAACTCTGCATGGCAAAGGAACATGGCTGAAGCAGAGAAGCTGACAGTGACATGTCTTCAAAAGGCTGGAAAGCATCTTATATTTAGCCCTCTGCTGGCAACGTGATGGTCTTCTTCAAAGTACATATTTGTTACAAACCGAGCACACCTCTGCTGTCCCAAATCTTCAGCTGATTGTCAGCAACTGCTATTGTTAGGCTTTGCAGTGGTGCTGAGCCCCACCTTGCTAACTGTTGCCTGTGGATCAAATGATCCTGGCAACCTAAAATAATCAACAATTTAACCTCTGCACCATCTGAAGAGGGCAGTAACCCACAGATGACAACAGGTCTGTCTCTCTCCAAAAAAAGCTCCCAGAATGGGTTGGTTGTTGGCCTTTTATTATTCAATTTTTTTTTTTAGTGCACAGAATTTGTTTTTACTGGCGAAGAGCAAGAAAGCTTTACACGTCTCCAGCTCTTAGCCTTGTTGCAAGTCAGCTAAGTAACAAAAAGCATCTGTGTGTCAAGAGCTACACAGATTCAATGTGCAATTGCCAAGAGACCATACCCATTTCACTGCCACTGGACTCGCTGGGTGATGTTAACCCTTACAAGTGCATGTCTTTCTCAGATCAGACCAAAATCCGTAATGTAAAGGGCTTTTCTATGGTAGGGAAACTTAGACTAGAGGCAAGCGTAGCACCCCTACACTCCCAAGTTCTCCTCCTGAAAGGCATGCTCACTCCAAATTGTGCCTCAGCACATGCAAGCTCAGATGTGCCCATGTGCCATTCAAGAGAGGGCAAAGTTTAAGACCACATTTCAGCATCATCCTATGTAAATAAGGGAACATGGGATTGAATTCATGGTTCTGTTGGTTTTGCTGGTGAAACAGGCAAACAAATCCTCTGGCCAAGCTCCACTTTCCCCATCAATAAACAAACACACTGAAATGATCGCAAAGTTCTTTGGAATCCACTCATAAAGAAGCTCAGAAGTTACAGAAGTTATATACTCCAGCTGTGAATTCTTACGATTTACTATACATGCACAGTCCAGTGCTTTCCCAAACATGTGCTGCAGATCAACCATCTTGCTGGCTACTCTGCTTTGTAAGGATTCATCTGATGAAAGAGTACACTTCACTCTAGACAAGAATAAAACAGTACTTACAAGCATGTAAGGAGTTAAACACAGGGAGTGAGTCCTGAAAGAGCAGGAGTGTTTAAGAATAGACTGACTGTGCACCCCCTTCCAGCCACACCCCACCTTCATCCCAGCCACTCAACTATCCATCACTTTTAGCACAGCACATAAATCCCAAAGTCTCACCGCTGGCTTCACATGAACTTCTGCCCCACCGTTACAACAGCATGTGGCATTTGTCCACAAAGTTACACACCAGTCTAAAGCAGTTCAGTAATTTCCCAAAATGTAGATTTTTCACAAATATTTTACTTTACCAGAGGCAACAGCAAAATCACAAAAGCTTTTCGCCTATTTCCAGCTTCTCTTGGAAAATACAGTTTGAAAGGCACAAAACGAAATCTAGTCTCTCAGCTCCTTCTCTGAGCTTAAGAGATGTTGGTGATGTGTTAAGGGCTAGGAATGTGCTGTGGAAACACTTCTAAATTTAAACATTTGAGTTTGGGTAAGTCTGGAGACTGTCTAGAAATTTCTCAAAAGCAAGCCGGTTTCTGGTTTCTATTTGTTCCTAGTTTTCACTGATACCTTGACAGCAATATTTTTTTCATCATATTTTCACTTCTTTTGCTGTCATGTAAACATTCCTAAGGGAAAAAAAAAGCACAGATAAAACCCGTGGCAGTAATTTCCAGTTTTTAGGCATTTTAAGCATTTTTCTGTGGGTTTTGGTTTAGAATGGGCAAAGGCCACAGTATTTCTCACACTGTGCATGAATTCCCAGTGTTTTATATGCTCCAGAAATCAGAAGATATAACTGTGCTTGCAGGGTTTTTTAATGTGCAAGGTATGCTGTGAAGCTGACTCATAGTACTGCTGCAATCCAGGACAGGGCTGCAGATTTGTGTGCAGGGAAATCTCTCTTCATCCATTACAGCAAATACAAATATAACATTTTCTCTCCCATGGGTGATTTCCACTGAGGTTAACAGGAACCTCATGGGTTCATACCATGCTTACAAAAAAACCCCAAAAAACCCACCACCAACAACAACTATAAATAATTTAATTTGTGGTAATCCCTAGTTTACACATACTAAACCCATTTCTGGAAATCTTTGCAGAGGATATNAATTCTTCACCATACAGTACTCTGGAAATCTGTTGTGGTATCACTAGCTCTCTTTCTCTTTTTTTGTTTTCAGCTCAGAATATAAAAAGCGAACAGCTACAGTAAGATTTTCTGTTTCAGATACTTGGATCTTAGGACTGATGAAGAATGAGATGGCGGAGGAAAGGTTGTGATTAATCAGAGCCATAAATACAACTACAAATAGGAAAACAAATTAAAAACATGAACTGAAAAAATTGATTAAACTATGTAGCAGCAATATTCAAATGAGCTTCATGATGAATTGCAAGAAAGTCTTTCTTTAGGGCCAAAATTCATGAAAGACCTTAGAGACACTGTTACTCCAGGAATGTGTTTGAGTATACAGGATGGCTATACTGCATCAGACCATTTAATCCATGCTCCATTCTACGAGAGTGCCTAAAGCAGAACTTATGACCATGACAAACACAAGTAAAACTTCTCTGCCAACCTCTAGCAACCCAAAAATTACTTCTATTAAATGAGAAAGTCTTTCATGGATTCCACTCCCATTAATGTGTCTGGGTTCTTTTCAAGTCTAGGTATATCCTGAGGATCCATCACGTCCTAGAGAGAAGGGCTCTATGGGTTAACAACTCATTTTAGGAAGAATATCTCTTTAGGTTTGTTTAGTCCACAACTGCTACCTTCCTTAGACATCTACTGATTCTTGTGCCAAAAAGTGTGAGTAGTATTTCCTCATCCTCTCTCTTTCTCTGTGTAACACTCAATATTTCATAAATTTCTACAGATTCTTCACACTCACTTATTTTTCAAGCAGAAAAGTCCTAGCCTGCCTGGACTTTCCATATTTTGCTGGGGTGTTTTTTGTTTTGTTTTCTGCTGGCTTTAAGTCTGAAAANTATAAATAATTTAATTTGTGGTAATCCCTAGTTTACACATACTAAACCCATTTCTGGAAATCTTTGCAGAGGATATAGACTCTTCCCAATCGTACCAGGTATGCTCTTATCAGACCCTACCTGGAGTACTGTGTGCAGTTCTGGAGCCTCCAGCACAGGAAGGACACTGAACTATTGGAGCAGGCCCAGAGGAGGGCCACGAAGATGATCAGAGGGCTGGAGCACCTCTGCTAAAAGGACAGGCTGAGAGAGCTGGGGCTTTCCAGCCTGGAGAAGAGAAGGCTTCCAGGAGACCTTATAGTAGCCTTCCAGTATGTGAAGGGGGCCTACAGGAAGGCTGGGGAGGGATTATTTACAAGGTCTTGCAATGACAGGACAAGGGGCAATGGATTTCAACTGGCAGAGGGGAAATTTAAACTGGATGTTAGGAAGAAGCTCTTCACAGTGAGGGTGGTGAGACACTGGAACAGGTTGCCCAGGGAGGTTGTGGCTGCTCCCTCCCTGGAGGTGTTGAAGGCCAGGTTGGACGATGCCTTGAGTGACTTCTCTAGTGGGAGGTGTCCCTGCCTGAGGCAGGGGNTTTAGGAAGAATATCTCTTTAGGTTTGTTTAGTCCACAACTGCTACCTTCCTTAGACATCTACTGATTCTTGTGCCAAAAAGTGTGAGTAGTATTTCCTCATCCTCTCTCTTTCTCTGTGTAACACTCAATATTTCATAAATTTCTACAGATTCTTCACACTCACTTATTTTTCAAGCAGAAAAGTCCTAGCCTGCCTGGACTTTCCATATTTTGCTGGGGTGTTTTTTGTTTTGTTTTCTGCTGGCTTTAAGTCTGAAAATTAATTCGGGTAGATCTGATCACGTGCTTTAACGATAAAATCATTACTTCCTAAGTGAAGGCATAGGGAACTAGTGTAATAAGTCACCATCACAACAGTAGGAAACTGTTGATGAAATTAACTTGCCACATATTTCTATGTGATCTCTAATTTTCATGAACACTGTCTTCTAGAAGAACGAAAATCATGGAGAAGTGTTAGAACAGAACAACCCTGAGCACAAGATCAGTAAGTCATGAGTTTTAATATTCAGGGATGAATGGGAGGAAAAAAAGAGACACGAGCTTTTCTGTCAATAAATTTTCTGAAGTTTATAGATACCCCATGATGCTCACTGTAGTTCCTGAGTGTCCAACCCAGAAATGTAGAATGCCTAAGCTACCAGCAATTGTGATACTGAAAATATACTGGTACTATCTTTCCAAAAGATAACTGCTGAAAAATTACTATCATGTTACAAGTAAACATATGAACACCTGCCTCCCCTTTGGAAGGACTCTAAACCCTTACCTGGTATAGGTATAACTGTCATGAAACTAATTTCTTTTGTGGTAGAAAAAGAACCCTCTTCATCCCTAATGTTGAATAATTTCCTACGCTAGTTCTAGTCCCTTAGGGCAGGCAGCACTGCTCAGACTGCAGAGCTCTCTGTTGTGATGCTGGCCCCAGACTTCCTTACAGTGATCCTGCATAGGCCTCTCTGTATATAGGTGAGAAGGACTTCCTTAAATGGAGGACCCCATTTACCAAATAATCAAAGCTGCTCTGCAAGACTGGGTTTTGTCATTGTATTTACTCCACCACTCTTTATACCATCTGTACACTATCAGTTTTGATTTTTCATCTACATCCAAGTACAATAAAGAACACCCTCAAGCCTTGAAAAGTTGCTTCCTGTAAGTTCTCCCTTACCTTGCTGTCTGTTCAGTAGCCTTTCTCTCTAACAACAACTTTTCAGACTTGTCAGCCAATCCTTAACACAGCTAAGGCAGACTCCACTGCTACAGGAGGAGGCTATTTGTAAACAGTGTCCTGAAAGTCTAAGTAAAACTCCTGATGACATTTAAGTAATGTTAGATCCAGCTCAATAAACTTAGTATCATAGAAAAAGCAAGAATGTTCTTGTTTGACAGGAGGTATCTTTGGCAGGTCATCTCAAGCACCACTACATGCCATATACAGAACAAGCAGGGGATCAGGCCCAGTCATCAGGGGTTTATGAAGGGCAGGTCCTGCCTGACAAACTGATCTCCTTTTATGACAATATGACCTGATTGTTGGATGAGGGAAATGCTGTGGATATTGTCTACCTAGATGTCCAAAAAACCTTTGACACTGTTACCCACAGAATTCTCGTGGACAAACTGGCTGCTCACGGCTTAGCTGAGCACAGCTCTGCTGGATACAGCACTGGCTGGATGAAAAGGCCCAAAGCAGGGTGGTCAATGGAGTTAAATCCAGCTGGCAGCCAGTCACAAGTGGTGTTCCTCNTACCTGAAAGGACATTGTGGAGAGGCTGCTGCTGGTCTCTTCTCACAGGTAAAGAGTGATAGAACAAGATGGAATGGCCTCAAGCTGCAACTGGGTAGGTTTAGACTGGACATTAGGGAAAAAAAAATCACAGCAAGAGTGGTCAGGCAATGGAATAGGCTGCCTAGGGAGGTGTTGAGTCACCAACCCTGGATGTGTTTAAAAGTCGTTTGGGTGTGCTGCTTGGGGATATGGTTTAAGGTGCACCTTGTTGAGTAGAGTTATTGGTTGGACTGAGGGTCTTTTCCAACCAGAGTGTTTCTGTGATTCTGTAACTCTGTGACATGGCTACTTAAATGTTAATAATTACTTTTCTAAAATGCTTCTCTGAGCTGGGCACTGGTAAGCAGTAGCTATCATTATTGTTTTTACTTGCTAAAACATCAGTACATGTTAGTGGCTTTCCACTTGCATCTGTAGGCTGGACATCTTAATCTGAACAGCTCCTGCACTGGTTATTGCTCTTGGAGATGATTTCTCCTTTGTATTTTCCCTCAATGATTGCCTCTAATTCACCTGATGTATTGGTAACACATATTCACTGCATCATATGTGGAACCGTACCCCAGATGCACCGATACGTACTCAACACCCCAGCTTTATGCTAGGCTTTATGATAGCTAGGTGATGGGAAATATTTACATTTCCTCAATGTTTGACTATGTTTAGATCACTATCTGTTGGTGATTTCTGCAGTTACAGAGTAGGGGTTCATATAAAACCTTGTGGATATATCTATTTATCCAAAATATGATAAATTAATTCAGCTCACCTGTCTCATGGCCACCACGCCTGCTTACTCTGGGAATATTCGTATTCTAAACTTCTGAGCAACTTGCAGCAGGCATATTTTTAAAGCCACAAAAATGCTTCTCTTTTCACCCAAAATTTAAACCACCCTCCTTCAGCAAAAGAGCAGACAAAAGCACTCAAGTGTGCTATAGGAACGAGCTCAGAGAGAAGACAGGTTTTGAGTGATACTGTGACAGGGATCCTCCCACAGTGTTTACAGTGGGCATTACTCAGCTCCATTGGCCGTAAAGCAGCAGGTATGTGCTGCAGTAATTCAGGGTCATGCTCAAACAGATGTTAATGGAACTGTGGCATGGCTGAAAGATTTACCAGTGTCTGTCTGTGGCCCATGATACCCAAGCAGGGAGATGTGACCTCTACTCAAGGAGGGATCACAGAATCATAGAATCAGTCAGAGTTGGAAGGGACCACAAGGATCATCTAGTTCCAACCCCCCTGCCATGGACAGGGACACCTCACACTAGATCAGGCTGTCTAGAGCTTCACCCAGNCCCTGATGAGACTAAGATCTGGAGTACTGTGTTCAGTTGTGGGCTTCCCAACTGAAGAGAGGCAAAGACATACTAGAGAGTCCAACAGTGGTATACAAGGATGATTAAGGGACTGGAATATCTGTCTTATGAGGAAAGGCTGAGAGATCTGGGGTTGGTTAGTCTGGAGCAGAGAAGACGAAGAGAGAAGACTAAGAGATGATCTTATTAATGTTTACAAATATCTGAAAGGTAGGTGTCAAGAAGGAGCCATGATGAGGGGCAATGGATACAAATTGGAACACAGGACATTCCACTTCAACATCATGAAAACTTCTTTCCTACTGAGGGTGACAGAACACTGAAACAGGTAGCCCAGAGAGATTGTGGAGTCACCTTCTCTAGAGACTTTCAAGACGCATCTGGAAGTGTTTCAATGTGGCCAACCCTAAGTGATCTTGCTTTGACAAGAGGTTTGGACTAGATGATCCTCAGAGATCTGTTCCAACCCACATCATTCCACAATTCTATGATTCTATGACCTCTCCACTTCCCAAACCAGACTGCCAGAGGGCTCTGAGTCTTGCTACATTCAGTTTGTTAACTTTAGGAAACAGTTAACAGAAGCTAACACAGCTTAAGCATGTACAATAGTATTAAAACTACATACATGGAAAACATCATTTTTTAAATAAATCACACATTCTCTTTTTTTGAAGACCTATTTAGCTGTTTCTTGCCCTGGTAAACCATTTGATTCATGTTCTTCTCAATCCTGCATGCATCGCTAACAGCTCTCTGAGACAAGGGCAAAGTCCATTATTCACAGTTCACAGATAGAAATTGTACTTGCTGCTGGCAAAACAAGTGGCAAACTCACGCTCATCAAGGTTTAGATTACTGTACTAGCAGTTAGACCTTTTTTTTCCCCCCTCTTCCCATTGGCACTTGCCTTTGTGCCAGACAGCCATACATTAAAACTGTGATTAGTCAGAGTTAAAAAGTGAAAAATCTCTTCAAGAGGCATCAGCATTCTGGTGCAAAGATTCCTATTTCCATGGCTGGATTTTGTAACTAATCAGTGATGCACACTTAAAATTTATTCTACATGTCTTCCTCGCAAGCTCATTTTGCTGTGGTGATTATAGAAGCAAGCACAAATGTACAGGCAAACATTGTGTAGAATGTACAGGCAACAGTGTGTAGAATTCTCAACGGTAAATGCATTGCTTATTGTATACCTAGATTCAACCAGCTTGATTAAAGATTGATGCCACAAGCTTCTGCTCATCTGAGTGAGATACTGCAGTGTGGCAAAATAGAGGGAACACCAGCCTAAACCAAAATGCCAGACTTTTCTAGGAAAGGCCATGCAGCTTTTGAGGATTGACCTTCTTTTAGTCAACTGGTGGCAAGCCAGGAATACCTAACTTGTGTCATGCCAGTCATCCTGGCGGAGCAAAGCTGACACTAGGAATATTCTTCTCTTCATTTTGATCAATATTTGCAGCAGCTTAAGCACAGGAAAAAAGTAACCTAATGAACTTACATGGAAAACCTGTTGCTCTGCAGAGCAACAAGTCAGCAACAAGTCAGTTCATGGGCCCATACTCAAGTTTAAAATAAGGCTGGATATTTTTGATATTGAAGTAAAATTCTTTCAGTCTAATTCACTGCATACATTCTTATACTATATTTTATTTGTTGCATGAAATAGAAACTGAAAAAAAGGTAAATATATACAGAAAACTAAGATCTAGGTTCTCAAGGCTTTCTCTTGCACCAACATAAACCTACTGTAAAAAGATGCAATACAACAGGTGATCGTTTTACTTCCATAATGGCCTCACTGGTATGGAATGCAAAGCTCCAAGAGGCACAGCATCTGATTTACTTTGGTGAAAGGTTTAAGCACATCACGTGGCGTGTAAACGGGTGCAGCTTGTTTTTTCTGTTATATGGCAGTCAAAAGAAGCAGCATTAATGTAAACCATGTTTTTTTTAATGTGAGGATGGAAGTATTTCAGAGCTATGCACAGCAGCAGCTCTGCAGTACAGCTCTGTCATAAGAGACTCCCAAACCAGAGGCAGTGGCGAGGGTTGCCTCCAGGGGAACATTCCCAGTGTTTCCATTCAGAGATCTGGCAATGTTTTGCTGACAGAAAACTGTGAACCAGCTTAAAAATATGCATCTACTTTCCGCTGTTTGAAGACTGAACAGCTATAGTGCCCCTCAAATATCAAATGATACCATTTGCTTTTTTTTCCCCAAGAGATATTTTATAGGGGAAACAAAACAAAACAAAACAAAACCCAAAGCAACAAAACAAAACAACAATCTATTTGTTTTACATCTGGTTCAATCATCTTGGATCTATTAGTGGAATAGTGGACTTAGAGAAAACAGCTTGGAACAGCAGCAATAGCAGCAGCAGCAGCAGCAGCAGCAGCAGCAGCAGCAGCAGCAGCAGCAGCAGCAGCAGCCATTCCTCTTACTACAAAGGCAATCTGTAATCTCTGCCTCCCACAGTAAAATGTGGCATCTGTTGATCACTGGGGGAACCAGGGAAGGCAACATAAAAGGCATGTGGACTCTGCCATCTCCTGTCATTTCCCTCCAGACCTCCAGGTGTGCGGTCCCCGGCACGGACCGCGCCATCCAACTGGGACCAGCACAGCTGCATCAACGTCTCAGCCATGGGGAAGAAGAGCTGGGTGTCACTTGAACAAGGGCAGGCTCTGTGGGGCTAGCAGACTGGCAGTGCCCAAGGAAACACAGGCCTTTTGACACGGCACATGTGCCATGCTAGAAGATGAGCTGGCAAATTTTTTTTGTCTGCTGGGATGATGATGGGTTTTAAGCACTCAGGCCCAATCCTTACCAGGTGTCACTGCCCACGTTCCTTTGAGGTTTGTGCCAACTAAACCCATGGCTCACTCCACATTATGGTACTAGACACAAAAATAAAGTTTTAACTAAAATGGTGCAAAATCCTGCAGAATGCAACTTGGCAGGGAATTCATCTGAAAGCATGCACTCAGGTATGGAGCTGAGGTGAAAGTTTAACTAGTAGATCAAATAATTATGCAATTTTGATAATGCAATGTTTGTATTTGATTGCCTGAAAAATCAGTAGTATCACAATTATTTTCTGCAGTAAAAACCACCCTGCAGCAGATCATTTTAACTTCTTAATCAGCTAAGCTCAAGCTCCCACTGTGAGAAAATCTCTTTTCAGCAGAGTACTGATTTTCTTCCTCAATCTCCCCTCCTCCTCACTTATTCCTTCTTTTCTTCTCCATCATCAATCTTTTAAGCGTGCCACTGTGCATTCACATTTTTCTTTCTGCACGTGTCAGCTCTTCTTCAGACCCCCCTTTCTCCGCCAAATCCTGCAAAGCAGACTTTAACCACTCATTTCCCGAACGGGGAACTCCACGCACAACTTCACAACAGCCAGGCTCTCCGAGCGCTTCCCAGCCTCCCTGCCAGAACCCCCTCTTCCCTCTGCAACCCACCGATATGGACAAAAGAGCAAGTAAAATCAAGCTGACTTACTGCTATGGCTTGCAGCCTTTCCTTGTGCAACTCTGCTTCCGCCATCCTGGAGAGAAGGACACGGGAGGAGAGAGAGGGAGACGGGTGGGGAGGGCGGTGAAGGGGAAAGGAACGAAGAAGGCAAACAAAAATAAAAGCACAGCACACACTGCGGTCACCCAGGGGGAACTGGAGTAATTGGAAAGAAAGCCGGGCTTCTGTGTAGTAGTCAGCCACTTTTGGAGGCACTGCAGGCTGGCTCACGGTAGGATCATTTTAGTGACTGGACCAGTGCCTGCTTTGCTGCCTGTCTCCCAGCTGTATTGCTAACTGCGTTTCATTGCTGCTTCTGTGTGCTGTTGCTGTCACACAAGCCATGTATGCACTCTCTGAGCAGCTGAGCGCAGGGATAGCTCGCATGGCTATAATTTTTTGCGTTGACGTTTCAGCTCATACGCTCCTCCTATGGGGCGCTGGGTCACGACAGGAGCTCAACATCAGTAGCGTGCATAGTAATCCAAACCTGCATGACTGCAGCAGCAGAGGCAGACGGCTGTGCCACAGCGCGTCCTTAGCGAGCAGGAGGGGAGGACAGTGGCGGTGGCACATGGTGCGGCGAGCTGCGGCAGGCGGCTGCAGCCCCGAGTTAAAGCAGGTTTGGCTATGGGAAAGGTCAGCACTGGCAGCAGGAGGGGGGGAGCAGAGCGCTGGGGGAACAGCAGAGCCGCTCGCGAATGCGGTGGTAACGCAGCAGTCACGGCACTCCGTGACAGGCTGCTGGTGCAGTGCAGCCTTTGAGAGCAGCGGTGAAGAGCATTGTGTGTGGGGAGGAAGGAGGAAAGAAGGAAGGTGTCCAGGCACCCTGCACGTGCGCTGCACATTAAGGCACTGTATTGACATCATACACTGGAAAGTGACAGAGCCGTATGCACCAACAGGCTGCCTGCAATCCCCAGCTGTGTTACAAATAGGGAAGGAGGCAAATGGGGAAGAGAGGGAAGGCCTGAGCCAGTCTCGTAAGGGTACCCTTGATTTCAAGCATAGCTTCAGTTTTCCATTTTACAAATTACTTGGTTTTTGGTTTTTGGTTGTGGTTTGGTTTGGTTTGGTTTGGTTTTCTGGTTTGTTTTCTCATAAACAGCCCAGAAGTCCTCCACTATCTTTGAAGCTGGTCCATGGAGTGCTACTGTAAGGATGATCACAGGGCTGAGCCAGCACAGGAGCCAAGACAGCCACTGCTTTGGCTGGAGGGATGAGTGAGGGCTGAGTGTGACATCCTGCTGCTGTCCTGCCACAGAAGTGCAATTTCCAGCGTATAGTTCTAGTTTAGTAACCCCATGGTGACAAGACAGGGAAACTCCATCATCTTGGAGCACAGTGATCTGCCCGCTCATCTGCCATACCACCCATTCTAGTATTTTACCTGTTTGCTGGCACCTTCATCTGCTCTCCCACACATTTTCCACCTCCATCCCATTTCCAGTTCAAGGAACTGCTACTTGCTGCAGGCTGCTTTTCAAGGCAGCTGCTTTCTTAAGTGTTTCCACCTCCTGGTCACATTTTCCTTCCTGGTGCCCAGCCTCCTTGTCTCACGACAGCATGTCAAAGCAACTTGTTGCTTAGCTTTGCCTTCATGAAAGAAGTCCTTTGTTGTATAGAAAACTCACATAACTTTATATAAATTCCTGTAGTCTCTGTGGCTAAAAGGCAAAGTTTTATTGCTGTATCCCAAGTGAGGCAGTATGTGTAAGTGGGTGTTGGGATAGGCTCAAACCTATAGGAAATGCAACAGTTCTGTCTTAAATTGAGATACTGTCTTCCTGCTTTAAACTAGAACTTAAATTGGGAGTTCCAACTTTAAAATGTTGGATGGCATCTGCCCTATAGTTTCTTTGGTACCTTTCAGGTTGTTATTTTTCTTCTAAATTGTGCTTTTTCTTTTTCAGTCACTGCTTAAATGTCCATGTATTGCTGCTTGTATCACTACAGCTAGTTTTAAAATATCCCATCACACTGGATCCAAACATCTACACTCACACTTGTGCACTGAGAACATACATGGACAACTCCTACTAAGAATTGCAAGCTATGCACTTGATACCCTTCTTATATTTTACTGTTCCGCCTTGCCCAGAGGAGGAATTCTGCTACAGGCTGTATCCAGCAAAGGCAAAGGAATGTCCCAGTCCTAACTGGAACTGGAGTGAGCAACTTAATCATTTCACAAGCTGTAGTCACATTAGATGCTGCCAAAGTGGTTTGTGAAATGCACCAGATCAGCACATCCCCTCTTTCCTTCCACACAGCATCCACTCAGCAAAGCATTTAAACATGTATTGAGTGCATTCAGGGTAGTCCTAAATGAAAGTGCCTGTGTACATCTTCTGATACCTTGCAATGGATCATGAAGCACATTAACTGCAGCTGAACTGGACAGTGCATTAGCCCCATGTTTGTTCTCTCACTACTTCAGTGCATGTGACTCATGAGGTGTAAGCAGGGTGCATCCTAGTGAAACATGAAACAAGTCTGTACACTCTTCAGTTTAGTTTGCTAAGCAAACTACTGCTCTGGTTTGGCAGCCCACCCTGTCAGTTCTCGATGATTGTACAGAAATTATAGAGGATGCATCAGCAGTGGAGCAATTTCTTGCTGTTGAATTGCAATGCAGAGGAAAGGCTACAACTCAGGCAATAACTACGGCCTCCAGTTTCCCTACAGTGTCTTGTCTTTTATATAGTTTGAAACCCGTGAAGCAGTGAGATGTGAATCCTTCACCCAGGTGGTTCAGAGAGTACATCCAGGTGAAATGACCTCTAAAAGGTGGTTTACTAGATCATGACAGAGTCTGCATAGGACATCTCCTATGGGCATTTGGCTAGAGAAGGCAGCTTTAAATGAAACAAAACAATCACTCATTTAATTTGTATACCTTTTTTTGGCCCATGTTGGTTAAGATTTTTGTTCTAAGGATGTTTTGCTATGTTGGTTAGAAGATTCAGTAAGAAAAATAAGAAGCTGTATTAAGCGTCACAGTTTTTATTTCTTTTACTTCATTTTTAGGGCAAGAAAGCAGGGTAATATTTCCAAATCTTGAAGATACTAAGAAAACAAGAGAGAATGGAGGGTGAAGGGAGGAATAGGATTCCATATGAGTAGATAATCAAGATGAAGCAAATATTTAATATACTTTGTTAAGTAGATAAAAATGAAGAAGAAATGAAACATATTCTTATTATTTTTCAAATGTCAGTTAAAAGACTGTTCTTTTCACCATTATTTTTTAAAAGAGCAAAACCTGCTGTACCCTATTTCCGTAGGAAACAGATTTTTATTTTCATTTCTTTGGAAAAGAATATAGGAAGCAATTTGTAGTCCCTACTCAATGCTAGAGAGAATCCTGAAAGGACTCTAAGTTATGTGTAGCCTAAAATTTTAATGAGACAGCTTAGTTACATGGTTGAAATCGGGCTCTTGTCCTTGCCATGGAGCTGAGATGGATTAGAAAAGGTTCTAATTTAAATCACCTGTGGTTGGGTTTCGGCAAGCTCTTTTATTTTCCATTTTTCAATTGCATTGTATGCAGTCAATTTTTCTGCATCTGTATGATGCTGGGCATCTTGTTCTTGGGCCAAATCTTTTGGCTTCCCATTGTTCTGGCTGTTGGTAGGACTGAGTCAGTTTAAGAAACCAGACTTTGGCCTCAATGCTGTGTAAAGAAGATACACATACACATGGAGGTCAGGATTAACACCTCAGGCATTGTAAATGCATCAACATGTTTTATGGTGACAACTTAGTGGTTGGTTCCTAGCAGTAGTTGTCAAGAAAACACAGAGGAAGGAGGGAAAACAGTCTTCACATTTGCATTTCAGATTGTTTAAGACTATATACTTCTGGCTCTTAAAATTACCACATGCCAGCATGTTGCATTGTGCTGCACTAATACTGCCCTAGGATCCTCAGTGTTGTTGAGCATTCCTCCCTAAGGCATACTTGAATCATATAATTTTCATTTAAATGAAATTCTGAGGCTTGATTAATCTGGGTTGTGTCTTCCTTACCAGAATCTGGCCTTAGATCCTATGTTAAAACAAGCCAGAAATGAAGATTTCATCTAAACTTAGATTCCTGAGCCCATCATCCATACTCACGTCTTGGATTCCCTTGAACACAGCATCTCACACAACATAGCCTTTGAAATTTTTGGCAGTGGCACCACCTGACATTTCCAGGGAGAGGCTACTCCATCTGCCGTTTTAATGGCAGCTCTCAGTCCTGTCAGACTACAGTCCCTTGCTGTCCTTCTTTCTCATACCTAAGCTGCTTTTGAGGGGAGGGACACCATCTGCAGCACTAGGGGTTGTTCTTGGGCCACTGGGAAGCTCACAGCTGTGAGCTGCACTTCACAGTCATCATGCCAAGATGCGCTGTCCTCATCCCACCCAGACGTGTTAACCCTGTAAGTGCTGGCTGCATGGTGAGGGCTGTGTGTCCAAGCCCTTGCACACTCACGGTGTGGCTGGTGGGGGGTGCCCAGTCCACTGCCACTCATTGCGTGCAGTGGTGAAAGTGAGAAGTGGCTGAACACCACAGTATGTGCCTTCACTCCTTGCAGTGCACCTCCTTTATACCCCACTGTGCCCTGCATGGGTCTCATGGGCAGAACCCCTAGCTTGTGTGGGCTGGTCAGAAAACCATCCTGAGCAACAGGATGAACAAAGGCTGGGACATCTCCTTTGCACCTCCCAGAGCATTTCACACCTGAAAAATAAAGATCATAGAATCATAGAATGACTGAAGTTGGAAGGGACCTTAGAGATTATCTTTTCCAGCCTCGCCATTGTGGACAGAGACACCTCTCAACTAGACTTGGCTACTCAAGGCCTCATCCATTCTGGCTTTGGACACCTCCAGGGAGGAGACATCCATAAAGTCCCTGGGCAACCTGTTCCAGAGTCTCACCACTCTAATACTGAAGATGTGGAATCAATAACTGTTATTTCTGAAGTTGAACAGGAGGATAGTGGCAGACCTCAGATTGTATGTCTGAGTCCAGTTCTGTAAGTGCACAAGGTCATTCCTTCTTGCTTGAAAATAATAGCTTCATATCAGACTCAATTTAGTTGTAGTTGTTTCCTCTTACCCTTCTCTGTTGTTTCAGTGCTGCCACTTGCCATCAAGACATGGAGTTGAAGCATGCGCAGCAGGAGATGGCATTGTTCAAGAAATAAAAAGCTAGAGCACAGGGCATTGTTTTAAACTTTCCCAAGACAGTAGGCTTATGAATAGGTAAGCCATAATTTATTAATAACCAGTCGATCAGGTTTTTCCATGTTTGCTTTATTTCATTCAGAAGCCATGGCAAGCTTGCAATTAGAAATCGTCTGACTAGAGAAATCTCCACTTAGCCAAGCCAGCAGCAGAACACCTCCTCTCAACCACCAGATACTGTGGAATGAGCCCTCAAGAGCCTCTGCAGAGCAGAGGTAGCGTAGACAGATGATATCTATTGTCCATAACCAGTTGCTTATAAGTGATTCTGATGGTATAAAGGACAAGAAGCAATGACTTTCCTGAGACCTCTTGTCATGTCAGCCTCCTTGCCATTCTTAACAAGCATAGTGTTAGCTTCAGATTTATCCAGTACCTTCAGTCGTTGGCACTGATTAATGAAGCAAACCACAGAGCACTCCATGTCAAAGCCTACAGATCACTGAAGCAGAAGCTCCTGTTTACAGTGACCTTTCTTGCAGTGGTGAAGGACAACAAGAAATTATGTACGTGTTTCACTTTTCTCCCTTCTTTCCTCTCTTGGTCACTGGATTTATTTGAAGCTTTCAAGGTGAAGGAAGCAACCTGTGTCCTCTTGGTATTTCTGTGCCAGCTTCTAGCATCACAGCTTGCTTGCCCAGCTAACACCTTGTTTCAGGAACCTAGCCTGGATCCTGGGGTGGGAGTGGAAGGAGATTGGACAACCTGCAGAGGAGAAGCCTTGCCCAATTTCCTTTAGTCTCTGAAACTGCACAAAAAGAAAATGCTGTTCAGGCCTTACCTCCACTTTCTGTTGTCAGTGTCTCTGTTGACACTTCACATGCAGTCAGGGCAAAGAGAGATGATGAGAGCAAATAATACTCCCATCCCAGAACTCCAGTGCAAGGCAGAGATGTATTTGTGAATAGGGCAACTCTTCTCTAAAAAGGGACTTTTTATGAATTTCTATTCTATCAGTATAATGGTGCTACTGAAATAGGTCATCATCCTTTAGCTGTGCATCCCCCTGTAGCTGTTAATGAGCTCAAATTCACATGTACACCAGGACTTGTGTTATTCTACCCTATTATAAGCAATTTCTGGCATTGAGTTTCATGGATCCTGACAACTTTAATGCTGATAGGGAAGACACTTTTGCCCCTCCTATCCTTTAAAGCTGGCTTTGTTATTCAGATCTGCCAAAAGAAGAGGGAAAACTGTACATTTATTTTACATTGGATTTGAAAACTAGAGCTTTGTTCCTATAGATTCTGGCACGTCCTTCTCCTTTCTGTTCGAACAACCCAGATTGCAGCAGAAAAGCTGCTTTTAGAAGCATTTATTTCTGTTCTTGTGCCTGCTGATCATCCCCCACATATAGTAGTATATAGCTGAAAAGATATTCCCTTAATATCTGCAAAATATTTACTGCTGAAGTTTGTGTTAGTACACTGCATTCTGCTTCAGAAGTGAGATAGTAAGGAAAAGAGATATTACTTGCAGCCCATCTGGCAAAAGGTATAGAAGAGGTGAAAATTAACTTTTGTCCTACCCCAGAATATTGTTATTCTAATCACTGTGTGACCTTTGCTTCTGTTTCTCTATGGATGACAAAGGGGAAAAAAAAACAACAAAACCCAACAATCACCCCCCCAAAAAAAATAAAAACAACCCAAACCAAACTAACCAACCAACTGACCAAAAACCCAAAAAAACCCCAAAAAACAAAACACCAAAACCAAACACAACCACTCCCCCCACCAAAAAAAACCAAAAAAACCCCAAAACCTCCCCAAGACCCCTTAAAAAAACCCCAAAACTTAATGCCTCCTATTTAAAAGCTCTTTTGATTCTAGACTGACTAGTCCATTCTCTTTGGACTCCTAACCTAGTAGCATACTCAGAGAAGGACTGGGGGATTTGCATTGGATTTTCAATGCCAAAAAAGTGATAAGGACTTCACTCCAGTCTAAAAGGGGAGCTTTTGTTGATGACAAGTTTTCATTTAAGGTTAAATAACCAGGAAGTTATGACAGTATGTCCTCCTTCCCCACAGAGGGGCTGCCCAGAGAGATGTCTTCAGCTTTTCTGCATCAAGGCTGTAATTTAATGACAGATGTTTCAGATCAGTCCACCTTAATTATAGCTCATTATAGAAATGAAAGAGTTGGAATTTTGATTTTTTTTTTTTTTGATGCAGAGGACTTAAATCCATCCATTCAAGTAAAGGGTCTGACAGCACTTTGAAAGAGCTGCAAGTCAGGTCAGAGCAAGTCTACTTAGCACAGCCTGCCTTTCTGAAATTTTCAGGAGACCTGTCAGGTAGCCTTTAAGCCTGCTAGCTAGTGGTGCCAACCCTAAAAAAAAAAGACCCCCAAATGATAGATTTTTAGGCAGTATTCCATCCTTGGTCCTCTGACCTGGGAAAAAAAAAATGGAAGCCCTTTGCACAGAAATAATTTCCTGGCCTTTTGGCCTCTGCTTCAGACTGTGGCAGTCACATAGAAGGACCAGAGACAAAAATAACTGGCTACCTTCTAGATCCATGCTGAAAGTTTAATATGAATTTTGGATCAGTCTACACAATGCCTAAATTGGTACACCCAGCTTTAGTTGTTAGCTAGGGAATTCGTTAAGGTTTTCACAGCCTAAGGCAGCCAGTTGGTTCCAAGAGTTTGCCACGAACCAGCGTAACATGTGGTATGTATTATGCAAAGCTGCTGCATTGCATATGTGCAAATTATCTCCCAAGGATCATTAAGAATGTTGTTTTTTTCTCCATGGTCCCACTTCTAGTGCTCAACTCAGTCACTCAAACACACCACGATGTCCCTTTCATGGGAAAGGTCTCTGCAGTGTTTCCTTGCTCAGGGCCACTGCAAATACGTAGTATTTCTTCTAATGCTTTCTAAAGGCTGGTGTTATGGAGAATGCAGTAGGTACTGAGAAAAATCATCATCAAGCTTCCTGAGGAAAATGTTAAGTTCCACTGGCTGACTTCCAATTTGTGTTACTCTAATGGTATTATTTTATGCTTTAGCATGAAAAAGTACAAATTGGAGAACTGCTTTATATTATGCTGGATACCACATACAAGCCTCGCTCAAGATGAGATTACCATTAAACTGGGATGTCTTGTGTGCAGCTAATTAGGAAATCATCTTTATACCTCACACCTCTAATGTCCAAATGCCTTGTCTGGTGAGAATTCTGATGAGACAATATTCATTAAACCCAGCAGTCAGCAGTTCCTAGGATGAAATTTAGTGTGGATTTACCAAGCAGTCTAAATGATTGACATTGTTTTTCACTAATTTTAGTGGAAAATGAATCTTAATCTAGGCTCCCTGTCAGCCTGTCTACATTTTAAGCTTCTGAATATATTCCAATTTTAGAACCTGGAAGAGAATACAATACATAATTATTTCAACACTAAAGAGTCATCCAACATTTTAAATAAAGGTGTTTGGGGAAAAGCAGGTTGCTTTAACACTGGAAACTTCTAGTTCTCTCTTAATATAGTACTTAAGTGATCTTTTCACGCTTTCTCCATCTTGATCTGATCAGTGTCTCTTGTATTGGAAAAAAACAAAACATGGAGCAAGGCTACAAGTATCCTCAACTTCATGCTAAGTTCAGTCCTTTTGAGAAGGTCTGAAGGGATACTAATTTGTAGCTAAAATAGTTACTGCTAGTTGTGCCAGGAATGAAAAGAAAAAGGCTCCCTGTGAGCATCAGACTGATTTTCAACAGGCAAGTAGCATGACAGAGCCTACTGTAGCTATGTGCTCTCTTCATTATTTAAAACAATATGGTTATTATTATTTTAATAACAATATATAATATGGTACTTATTAATTTATGACTAACCTTCTCTACACAAATGAAGGAGACATATCAGCCTGTTAATTTACATTTTCCTTGAATAATTGTTTCTCGGAACTAGAACTTTGCAGGTTTCCCAAGAAGGTTTAAGTCAGTCTAGTAAAGGTGAAGAGAACCCATCAGCTTAGGCCTACTTCACCACTGCTCACTCTTCACAGAATAACAGTCTGAGACTCTTTCACAAGGATGATAGAGAAGCACTGCTTTACTTATAAAAGTATAAAGAGGAAAAGAAACACAGCTAATGAAAATAATCTCCTCTTCACGATGTTACCCATTGCAATTGTCTACTCTTATAGAAAAGTGATCTTTCTTTTTCTGTGTTTTCCCTTGACTTCTTCAGATCAATGATTTGTTTTGATTTTCTGATAGTATAACATTTGCAGTTTGGGCAGTCACCAAAGGCATGGAGAGTGATTTACTGTTTGTCTGTATCAGATCTATTCAGGCAACTTAATTTCCTCCACATGTTAAATTGTTCCTATCAGAGAAAAGTATTTGTTTTAAAAACTGATAAAATACTTCCAGTTGAGATTTGGAAGAAGATAAAGCGTTAGTTGATGTTAGTGTCCAGACAATCATACAGAGTGATTTTATAGCGGTTTCAAGATACCTGTCTAGCCTGTGTAAACCTACATACATATGTCTACAGCAGTTACCAGTGTTTTGTCTGCTGCATCACAGCAATGAGGTGTCAGGAGCCCTGGATGTATCTGTTTGAAATAACCTCTTCACAAATTTCTCCAAATTACTAATTGCTGAGCTTTAATTTATCTATACTGAATTCACACAACTCCATGTTGGTGTGAGAGTCATATTCAAGGATAACAGCACTTTTCAGAAAACTGTGACCACATGGAAGAAGGGACTCTAAAAGTTGCATTTCAAGTTCTCACGTTTCAAACTGGCTTACGAATTTCATTATCACCACCTCCAATTACAAACACAGAAAGATGCAGAAGTATAACAACATTTTCAGCTTATTTCACATAAGGTAAGTTCGATTTCAAGCCCTAGGTATTCTACTTGAATAACAAACTTCTATGTCTCCAAATTGGTAATGCTACTTAAAAATCAAACTTACCTAACCAATATTAGATTATTTTATTTAGTAGAGTAGATTAATAAACAGACATTCTGTAAGTGTGGTTAGTAATCCTGATAACTTGCAAGCCCTGATAACTTGCAAATCAGTCCTGCTTTCATGAAGGTTTTTTTTTCGCCTGCTCTCTTCTTGTTTGTTTTTTTTTTTTAATCTGAACTCAGTATTAGGGCTGTTTGTTGCATGGTTGCTGAAGAAGTGTGACATTAAATTACACCTGTCATTGCAATAGTTGCACTTATAAAAACAAAAATTAAGCAAATATTTAGTGTTTTGGAAGTTCCATTATTAGAAAAATAGTGATAGCTTGTCAAATGTAGCTTACACAGAAAGTATCTATTAAATTTAATGAGACAGAATGATTTAAAGACACTCCCATTTTATTTGGTGAATTTCTCAAAAAGTTTGACTTTCTTCCTAGAGGTATGACATGTTTTGAGAAAAGAACATTACATTGTTTTGATGCTTTTTTTTCCCCCACTTTTTTATGGAGTAAACGTGAGAATATATTTTTTTCAAATAATGTGACTTTTTTTTTTGTTTTGGGTTTTTTTTTGTTTTTTGTTTTTGTTTTTGTTTTTGTTTTTTTGTTAAAAAATATTTGAGGTCCTACTTACAAGTATTCAAAATAATACTGCCCTGCCTGGGAGCTTACAATCAGACCTTGAAGAACAAATTTGGATTTGATTTCTCTTTCAAAACATCATGTTATTGGACCACATTCCACTTGTTATCAATCTAAGTTTCTAGCCCTCTACTAATTTATAGTTAGTTCTGACTGCCAGTGGTATATTGAGGCAAGGAGCTCCATAAATTAGCTCAATTTTCATAGCCTTTGTTGATATTGCTGTTGTTGTTGTTTTCACCGCACCTGCTATCCAGCTAACAGGGTTTTTTTCTAATACTCTAGGCTGCCTATCTTATCCCATGATGAAAGTGTACCAGCTGTGAAATTTTATAATAGGAATCATTCCTGCAATCAATATAAGCACAGTTTTCCCAAGCACCACAGAAACCCCACTACTGCAGAAACAAAGTGTTGCTCATAATCTTCTGGAGTGAGGCAGAGAGGAAGAAAGATTCAAAACAAAAGGAGCATTCTTGGTACTTTGAAGAGAAACAAAGAATGCACTGAGAAAATATGAGTTAATAATGTAAAAATGGCAGAGAAAACAGGAGTTGCCTTTAGATCGGAGATCTGGCATGCATTGTTGAATTAAAATGATGTTTCAGGGGAAGCAGAGCAAATATTTTCATCTGTTATTTTTGTGTAGAAAATTCTGCAATAAGCATTAACTTGACTTTTGTTTGCCTTTGTGTGATCTACAAATTCGGAAGCTATGAAGCCAGAGAGCTGAATGCAGTATTGCTGCAAGTAGGAAGCTGGAAGAACTTTTCATTGCTGCCCACATCAGAGACAGTGAATTCCAATTGGTTCAAAAGTCTTTGAATGATGGTTTAGTTTATTCTGGAGATCAGCAGATACATCTTAAATTTCTCTATGGAATTACCTCCCTGTACAAGGAACTCCATATGCAGTCCAAGCAGTTTTTTTCTTCTTTTGCTGGAAAATTTGTGCTGTTGTACACCTATCTGAGCATTCTAATGTCCACAAATACTGTGGTTATTGTAGCTTTATTGCTTAATTAACTTTCAGTCTTTTGACTCTGGATAAATCAGTGTGTGATGACAAATCTTGGCTAGGACAGTGCAGATGGCGTACAGTGTGATGTCTCGTAGTAACTTTCACCTCTAAAGCCATGGTTTCTATTTAGAACCCTTGAACAGATATCCTGCAAGGGGTAATCTCACTGAAGACTCACAGACCTCTGCTTGCAGAGCCTTTTTCACATGTTTTACTCTATTCAGTCCACATATACTCAACTGTTGAGTCTGTGTAGTATAAAGTGCTACCATTTGTAAGTTTTCGAACCATGAAATGGGCTTTCTTGGGTGCAGAAAGGGTTGAAGGAGCTGGGGATTGGCTGTAGACAGTGGAATAGCTTTATAACACAAGACTAGGGAGCAGTATGTCCCAAATCTGTTCTTGGTTGTTTTGCCCTGCAGTGTCACCCCCACACAGGACTCCTCCTTACAGGTCTCTGGCTGCAAACACCCCTGCTGAGCTGTGATGGGAATACGGTGGAGAACAGCAGGAGAGGCTGGGAGTCCTCCTGGATTTCCACAAATGGCTGTTTCCCATGGTTTATAACAGCCAGCTTTCAGAGAGGATATTTTGAGTCAAAGCAGAACATAATTCTGTTTTCAGTGGATTGCATTCCCCAATTCAATAATTTATCCTAATCTGATGATGTTTCAGAGCGGCTAAAATAAGACATATACACACTCAAAAATGTTTCTGCTGCCCAGATATAGAGTTGCTGCCACCGTTGCAGCTTTGTATCCTCATGCAGTGGGAATGGATTGAGTCCATCTTTTAACTCATGTCTCCCTCAGCTTGGTTGGCAGTTCAGACGTCTTTCCAAAAGCAGCAGACCTCATGCCTTACCACTGAAGAATGTGTCTCAGTGGTAGACCACCAATCTTCCTAGGGCATCATAGCTGTAACCAGAGTCAGTGCAATACCACAAAAACACCCTGTTGCATTCAAAGTAATTCAACCTTTTCTGCAAGGATATGCAGAAGGACCAAGTTAAGCTTTTTCTCTCCCCACTCTTTAAGAGCACATTTTTATGCTGGCTGTCAGGAAAGGGGCTAGAAGGGCAGCGAGTCAAGACAGACAGGAGAAACGTGGCTCCCTGAGCAGAAAAAACTGTGGCTGTGATCTGTTCTCAACAGGCTGACACTTGGAAGGGTTGTCATGCGCTTGTGCTGGAGTTAAAAGGCCTTATAAGGCAAAGCCCGAACAAACTGTTAAGCAGTCTGAAGTGTTCCTCAGTGCTGAAAAACCTCCAGGGAATGCACAACATACCCCTGGCAAAGATTACAGCATATTTTACAGCAAGCTCATAGAGTAACAAAGCAGATATTGTATCTTTGAATTTCAGGCTCTGCGTGCTGCTCTTAGAAAATTAAGATCAGGTCCCCTTCTCAGATTAATTTTGCTGCAGTGGGACAAGCTACATGTCATTCATTCAGTCTGTCTGTAAGATTTCATAAAATTGCACATCAGCTTTTCTGGAAAGACACTCTCCACAGCAGCAAAATGGTCTGTTTAAGCTGTGGCATTAGTCAATATCAATGACAAAATGAGCAGACCTTGGTCATGGAATCTCCACAGTAAACCAGCACTGCTTTGCCACACACTGGTTCACCCAGGATCATGAGATGTGTGGGCTTCCATGTCTCTTCTTTTCCCTCTGTGGTTCAGGAGAAGCTGTGGCCTTGCTCCTTTTCACAGATGTGTAGAAAAGCACTGCATTCTTAGATACAACATCCAGAGAAACAGATTAATCTTTACCCCTGCTACAGATAATCTTGCCCTCACTAGAGACTCAGAAAGTAAGATGAAGGACAACAGGAACAACAATAAAAAAAAAAAATTTAAATGGCTGCACCACGGGGGAGCTCAGAGAAGACCTATTCCAGTGTGTCTGTGAATCAGGCATGGCTGTGGCACCCCTGAGCATCAGAGACAGGAATGATTTTTTCAGTATCTTCCCCTGAGAAAGCAGAGGACCATCCATCCTTTTCTGCTGGAGTTAAAAGGCTCTGGAAAGCAAAGCCTGAAAACACTGTTCTGCTGCCTTTTCTTATACTTGTTGGCGACAGCTAGCTGCAGCTTCTACTTTTTTTTTTTTTTTTTTTTTTTTTTTTTGTGTTTTTCCTTCTATCTGCCTTTGCTGATGTTCTTCAATGGACTTTTAGGCCTTTACTTGCTTACAAAGCAGTGAACTGTGCCAGAAAGATGTGGGCCATCTCTTTCTCCCATAAGCCAGATCAAACTGCTGCCAGTCTTAACAGCTGTGCCTGTGGATGCCCACAGACAGTTTATCTGATGTTTTTCTCTATTGATTCTGTTATTTGCATTCTCTTGCTGAAGCCTGTTTACTGTTCCAGCCCTTTCCTTGTTATTTTTCTGACATTTTAAAATAAATGCTTCTCTATTTTTTTCTGTTTCTACCCAGCTCCCTGTCTACATCATGCAGGTACTCACCTAAAACTTACATGGACACTCAGAAGGAAAAACATGTTTAGACACCTTTCCAAAGAGAATATAGTTGTTCAGAGCACCTTTCTATAAGAATGATAGAAAAATGTGAATGCCAGCATGGAATGACTTTCAAAAAGCAACAACATGAAATTAAGATTTGCCTTCCTAAAAGAAGCTGCATGGAGGTATCTTTCCTCCAGCAGAGAAGGAACATGCTGGGAATCTCTTGGATACCTTAGCTTCTCCCTTACAAGAGAACTCATCTGATAGATCTCCATGCAAGTAGGACTTGGAAGCACAGGTATCATTTACAGTTGGTATCTTGTTCATGCCAAAGATAGACTGGAAGTACTTTGAACGTGTCTGTAGTCCACCTCCCTGTCCTAACACAAATTCAGACACACTGCAGCCTACTCGGTTACAGTGAGACCCATGTTGTCATGGATGCAAAAGGTGCATACGTGTATTTTTGCTACATTACACCAACCACCTTCATCAGGGGTCAGATTTATCCTACCTAAAATGTAACATGGAAATCAGGAGGCAGCTAAAGTGACTGGGGCTCAATGAGGACCTGTCCGTAGATGATAACCAAGAGTGAATAAATTGCAAAGTACCATTTTTCCTGCAACTGCAACAAAAGCTTAGTATTATCAGTAAATACTTAAACTTTTCAGCAAAAGAGTTTTGACAATTAACCAACCGTTTTGTGTGTGGCTTTCTAGAAATGGACAAATAAATGAACTGGCAAAACAACCCATCAAGACAGAACCTTAAATGAATGTTGCTGAAAATCACATTTGAAATCCGTCAGCGTAAGAGCCTTCTCATTGAAGACGTGTGATCTCTAGGAAATGCCACCTCCTAACTACTGAATAGCAGGAGCTGTTGACCAGGAAAACAAAACAAAACAAAACTGATGTATAGTTAGTTATTTTTAAAGACTGGTAGTAGAGTCAAGGAAGTAAAAAAGCAAACAAACAAAACAAAACCAACAACACACGACCCCCCAAACCACTAAAGAACAAACTATAGAGAAAAGCAGTATAAGCAATAGCATCCAGAGAGAAAGAATGCCCTCAAATCAGAATCGGGTTTGGAATATTGAATGAGAACAGAAATGGACACAGATTCTCCACTAGTCAAAGCAGAAATAGCAGATGGGTAAAGCCCTGTTATTGAGGTTGGTTCAGGGCAGTGACTTGAAGTATGACTCAGTTCAGTGTGTAGCATACATAACTGCTTGCATCTAGCTAAGGGCATGCCATGCATTTACCAGTCTCCTGAAGCCATCCTTTTATGGTGTAAAGTAAACTTCAGGCTGACATAAACTGCTGACACTGGAAACATTTTATGTCCTTCTCTATGTTCTGTCCACAAACCCAGCATTTTTATTTATTTTCTTTTAAAGTTTCGGCATCATTAGCTGTAGTAGTAATGACAAAACATGAACTCTAATGATTTCCAGATCTTGTGGGAAGAGGTGGCTGAAATCCACTTTTTCAGAAAATAATATAAGGAGGCTGAGGTTTAACTTTGCTTAATTCCTTAGTATTTCCAAATAAAAAATGTCAAGGTGGTAAGCTAGATCTGACTCAGAACAGATCTTTGATAATGCCACTCTTGAGTGGTGTGAAAATGGTGTATTCAGGAGTAATGCAGAAGCTCAAATACCACCACCTAACCTTTGCACTCTTAGAATCATAGAATCATAGAATCATAGAATGGTAAGGTTGGAAGGAGACCTCAAGGATCATCTAGTTCCAACCCCCTGCCACAGGCAGGGACACCTCCCNGAAGGTAATGCCTATCCTGCCAATTAGTACCTTGTAATTTTGGTGGCATAGTTCTGAACACAAGAGTTGCTCCTAAAAGCTGCTATTTTCTCTTCAAATACCTGTGAAGGCAAAAGGAGCAGAGCGTGAAGAATTTAGTGTTTTATATTTACATTGTCAAGCAGTGAAACTCAACAATGATAAAAACATTTTTCACCAGGTACCTGTATATGAAACCCCTACCAGCTGCAAACTGTGATGTCAAAATGGTACAAAAGGATATTTTGGCCTCTGACCATAAACTTTTGTATTAAGCATACCCAAGCTCTGCAAAAACTGTTGGGTCTGGTGGATATTCTGCCCCGCTTTGTGCCTTCTTCAATAGCACTTTTACTGATCTGGTCTATGAAAGTGAGCTAAACATTCATTTCCAAAGTTACCCTGGACCAGAGGCTGCTGATGGGTGTGTGTATCCAGTAAAGAGGAACTCTGATCTTTGTACCTGGGATAGAGGTACAAAACCATTTTATTTTGTGGAATAAACCTGTGCAATATCCTTTCTGGTTAGTGTGGGATTAAGAACAGAGAAATCTGACTGCAAGTGAAATTTTATTGAAAATATAATTATTGAGCTGACTATGATGGTATTAGAGAGAGAAGTTCAATTGAGAGATGAATTGCTGTTTGTCTGCTTTATGATTCATTCATCTAATTATGCCAATTGAAACAATTTGCTGCAGTGTCTTTTGTACACAGCCAGGAAACACAGAGGCTCTCAGAGCTCCAGTGGTTCTCTCGTTTTCATATGGCTTGGTACCATTTGAATCAACCTGCATGTAATTAGACTCCAAGTGTCCCCAGTTATAGATAGAGGCACTTTTCTGAAGAAAAGCAGGCAAAGCCATATCAGGTCAAGTTTGCCCAGTCCATGTATACTCGCCTGTAATGCCAGAAATCTTGTAGAAAACAGGCACGCATTGATCTTTAGGATCGAGGAAATCAGTGGAGTTGTACTGGCTGAATGTGGGCAATGATCCCAGAAGAGGTGAATGTTTTTTACTATAAACCTGTGCATATGGCTGATAGAAACCTGAGGGTTTGAACTTGCTCTTTCTCATCATCTCCCAGAGCAGCCCTGAGAGTGCCAGCTAGCTACTCATCAGGAAGAATTACAGAGAGCCCCAGGCACGTGCAATCTTGTAGCTGGCTTTTTGTCCCTCATGACTAGATCTTTCTGTGTGCCACTGTTCTTGCCAGATAAGAGCAGAAGGTTCTCTTTTAAGTGCTTCTTGACTGACATTGACCTCTCAGTACACATAGAAAAAGTAGAGATCTCCTCCTCCCATTTTCCCCCCATCTACAACTGTCACTTATCTTCCCTGCTAAGCCAATTATAGTGCCTCAAAAGTGTCCCCACGAAGAAAGGGAAGCAGCCAGACAGATACCAATTGAATTTCCTGCAGGCTCTATACAGAGGTTGTTTTGTTCCTGCAACAGAGTGATTACTCCCTCGTGCCACTGGTGACTCAACTGAAGACTGAGCCCTGTGAGACAATAAAAATGATTCTGTATTCCTAAAAAAATCCACAGGAACTGCAGATACAGCATGAAAGTATTGATTTCATTATCAAGTAGTCCAAACTGCACCCTAGCCTTCTGTGTTCCAGGAAGCTGCGAAGGGAGAGAAAATAAGGGAAGAGAGAGCAATGTGGAGGAGGAGAGGGGAGCATTGGGTAGGGAAGGGAAGAATAAGTGATCATCTGTGGACTTCACTGCCTTTGTGTAGATAGCTGATGGCATCCATCACCTAGTAGAAAGAAAAAGATGTCATTATTTGGATTCCAGCAGCAGCCTGGATGTGAGTAAAAACTCTCATTGTGCCAGGCGATGCACAAATGTTGAACAAAATGCAGTCTAAGGATGTGTTTCCTATACAGAAAGGAAAAGCATCTTTTCTGTATGTGGTAGCTTAAATCAGTCTACCTAAAGTAACAGAGTCTCTGCAGTACAAGCTGGAGTGCTGGCTAGCTGTCCTCTTCAGTATCCAGGGTACAATTTGCACAGATGTTCTGCTGCCACCCAGGGCATCTAACACAAAGCTACTGTGGGTCTGTTCCTTATCCTGCAACGCCAGCCTCCCAGCTGCAGCTCAGGTAACACCTCAGTACAAGCAGGAGTGAAAAGCAACAGCAGGGACTCAGCAGCCTATCAAGGGTAGCATTCAAACAAGCTGGTAGTAAGTCTGATGTGAATTTTAATGTGTGCAACATATTGGTAGTTGAAAGTCAATGTCTTGAAGCATTGTTAGGTCTATACTGTAATAAATTCATGTCATTACTGTTTTGTTAATATAATTGTAGCAGTGAAAAATCTAGAGCTAATGGCGCTACCAAGTAAAACTGTATTTTGGATTGAAGAATTTATGTTGGTATAATTCTGTGAAATAAGACCAGCTGAAGTACACAATGGCTTCTGCAAGAATAGCAAACACTTCCTGTGTGTCAGTTTATACTTGTTGCCCCTGGTCCTATCACAGGGTACCACTGAAAGTAGACTGGCCCTGTCTTCTTCATACCCACCCTGTGCCTTTACCCACGTCTTTGATGAAGAGGTTCAACAAGACTGTGCCCAGTACTATCTCCTGGGGAACACCACTAGCTACAGGCCTCCAACTGGAATCTGCACCACTGATCACTACCCCCTGAGCTCTACTGTTTAGCCAGTTTTCAATCCATCTCACAGACAGCTTTTCTAATCCACATTTAATCCTTACCTACCAGGATGTTATGGGAGACAGTGTCAAAAGCCAAAAACAGAGAGTCAAGATGAGCATCCACTGATCTCCCTTCATCTATCCATCCATTCACACCATCACACAAGCTGTGAGATTAGCTGTGAGATCTTCAATATTTGCATAAGCTAAGTCATGTCTATGCAGCACTGTGCTCCCCTAAATAATGTTTGATAGGGAAGGAGAAAGGAATGTAAGGAGAAAGGGAAAGGGAAGGAAGTTTTGCCTTAATTTCCCTGACTACTTCAAATTGCTAAGTAGTGGATTTGCTTTGTGTGTAAGTTTTTAATAAATTATGTTGTGAATGCAGATGTTAAAAACATGTGAAACCTGTGCAAATGTGTATGCATAATCCAATATGAAAGATGTGGCATGAAAGATGCATTGCTTTGGCTGTCAGCACATTCATATGTAATTAATGCCAAAGATGAGGGGGAAAGGGCCTTGCCCTCTCCTTTTATGTGCCTAAACTGAGATCCATGAAAATATCTAATCTTCAGTTATGTCAGACATCCTGTTGCTTAAAATCTACATCTAAGCTCATCTCATCTCATCTCAAGCATCTTTCATTAGAAGACAGCCTTCCCAAGAAAAGACAATCCAACAGAAGAACAATTTAATTCATCAGATGGTTGTCACAGGCATTTATATTGCCCAGTTACTCAAAGTCTTTTCTATGGTCACTGACGAAACAGTGGTTAAAATCTTTTTTTCAAATCCGTTGAGAAGGTATTAATTAAAATATGTTATTATTTGGAGAAGTCTTCTCAAGTTGCCCCATGGGCACAGCACTCAACAGTTTCAGAAATGCATCAGGCAGTAAGTGGAAGTACAAAGGTTTCCTAGTTTTCTATGTAAAACCCTGGCCCAATGTTTGATAATCAAGACTAATCAAGGGTGACTTGGAATTTTAATACTTACAGTAAAAAGCAAACGAAAACCTATTTGGTACCTCCAGAGTTAAGGTTGTCTTGGTGACTAATCTAGTGACTGAAATGTTAGAGGCACTAATACAGCTCAAGCAAAACACTTTCAGCAGTCTACAGTTTTTTCTTAATTCCTTGTACTCAGTTTGTGCCACTTGTTGTACACTTACATTCCCCCTACCTGCCATATCAGTCCAATGAAACCTCTGTAATGATAACCTCTATTTAATGACAGAACACTGTCATTCTTGGAAAAAATTGTGAAGTCACTGTGTCTACGAAGAGCAGGGTTCTCATCCTCAGTTCTTCAATACTCTGGTATTTCCTTGTATATATTCCTCTTTATTAGGTGTAAACACAGGACTTAGGATGTATCCTGAGAAAAAAAAAATCGCTGATTTTCCAGGATATTTTGGGATGTTTTGTTTCACTCTGTAATGCTCTCACTGGTCCAGACTTCTTTCAATTAAACCACCAACATGCACTGAGAAGTTCATTATTGCTATTTCTAGCCGATGTTATGCTAGGGAACAGCAGCTTGGCTTGCTCTTGCTTGTCCCATTGTAGGTGTCACTGCTTGGAGTTTTCAGTCACACCTGTGAAAAATATCCCTCCCTTTACTTTATAGGAAGGCACACACTTCTGATGATGGCATTTTACAGTGCAGTCTGATATCTTTAATTCCTGTTCCAGTTTTTAAGACTAAGCTTCCTTTCTTCCAGCTGCAGAAGTTTCTCTCAGTTGTGATGGTGAAGAGTGACCAACCTCTGCTACAAGATTTGAGTTCTGCTTTCAAGGAAAGTGTAGCAAATGATCTTCTCTGCTTACCGGTAGTGCACAGTTTTTTTGATCTACTTTTAGTACACCTATATTGAGAAAAGTATTAGGAAAACTTAAGTAACACAATGTCTAAAATGTTATGTTTATTTTAAAAAATAAAGTTTTAAAGTATTGGATAGATAGATAAGATACATCTTTATTATTTTTTTTCCTGAATTCAGGTGTTTCCTGACTTCTGAGAAGCAAAATACTTTTGTGATTTTTGTACCTATTTACTCTATGATAGAATCATAGAATCATAGAATGGTAAGGTTGGAAGGAGACCTCAAGGATCATCTAGTTCCAACCCCCTGCCATAGGCAGGGACACCTCCCACTAGCACAGGTTACTCAAGGCCTCATCCCACCTGGCCTTGAACACCTCCAGGGAGGGAGCAGCCACAACCTCCCTGGGCAACGTGTTCCAGTGCCTCACNTCATCAATACAGCAATACTGGAACTCTTAAATTGAATGCATAATAGAGGCATTTTTGGTCAGACTGCTAATTTCTGTGTGCTTAGTTGTTCTGGCCCTTCAGTCTCACTGAAATAGTTGTTAGTTCTACACAAGCCAAGCTTTGGACTCAGGGAAAGACACATACTCTTTCGGCACATTTCCTAAAAGTGAATCTGGCACCCATCTTTCCCAAAGGAAATAAAGTTATGTCTTCTTTTTCTTCTTAAAGAAACTATTAGTCTATATTAAAATTAAGAATGAAAAATAAAACAGCATTTTAGGACAGAATTGGGAAAAAAAAAAAGTAGTTTGAGGCAAGCTTAGTATTGTGGAAATGAGGATCTTCTGTGGTGTCTCAGGTTGGTCACACAAAATCCATTGTCATCACTGTACACCATTTAGTTCATTATAACAGTGTTTATTCTCAACAAATGTTTATTTTCTTCCATGAAATAAATGTTCATTTTGTCAAATGAAGACAGCGCATTTTAAACTGCAAACTACTCAATTTGCAGTAATGTTCTCCATTCTTTGCAGCTCCAACTCATGTTGATTGAATACAATTTATTGTGGATTGAATACAATTGCTTAAAAGGTTACATTCTGTTTCCTTGACCTTTTTATAGTAAAATAAGATTCAATTCTCTCTGCAGCTTTGCACATAACAATACCAAGTCCCTAATAAAGAATTAAGAACTTCAAGCTGCAAAATTAAAAACAGTATGACTGCCACTTTCCACTCTTATCCTCGATTGTCCACAGCACTCTTAATGTAAGAAGCCATTTTGATGATGGAGGAAAGGACAGTCAGATCATCTGGGCAAACGTACATGTTAGACCCCCAAGGTAGTTGTACAAAGCAAGATCAGCTATGTCAGGTCAGATCAAGGAGCCACTGCCTTAAGGAAGAGGGTGTGCATTAAAAGGGCAGTTATATATGTGATACTTCCTCCAAGTGCTCTTGCTGTTTCCAATCATCTGAAGGTCAGAGACTTCCTAAACTGAATATAACCCTCCCTGGATTTAGCTGCCCCAGGCTTCTACACTCTTTGAATCTTAGTAGCCCTTTAGCACCCACATCATCATTCAGCCAAAAATGCCTCTTCGAGACATTCATGCTTCATGGATTTCCACAGTTCTGTCCTGAGTTCCTCTCTTTCCAGACTAACAAATCTCAGTTCGTAGAAAATACAATCCCTTCTCTGTGGTCATCTTTCCCAGCCTTGTCTTCATCTTCTCCAATTAGTGGCAATATTGCTTTAATTCTTAATCACAGGTTATCTATCTATCTATCTATCTATCTATCTATCTATCTATCTATCTATCTCTATCTATCTATATATCTATCTATCTAAGCACCATAGGTTCCTTGCATTGCCATTTGAGCAGTTTCTTCACAGTGCTGAGTTTTCATATCACACTGTGCCTAGGGTATGTAAGCAAACGAATTCAGGCTCTGAAGCAGTAAAGCTTTCCTTTCGCTTTTTGCTTACCTAACGGAGGGTAAATAATCCCATTATAGATTACAGGCATATGTCAAGCCTGTGAGGATCTGTCTGGTGAAAGGCAGCGTCCATCCTGCCAGCCTGGCTGTGCAATGCAGCTCTTACAGAGGATGTGGGATATGGAGCTACTACTACCTGAAAAGTTACTACCTGGGTGCAATACGCACCCTTATTTGTGACCCTATCCCATGCCTTACATGAAGTTGAATATCCCATGGCTATACAACACTCTTCATCACAAGATTTAAGAACCATTTAAAAAAACCTAGTCTATGTGAGATCATGAAGGAGAACAGTATCACTTGTTTCTCTATTTGGGAAAAGCACCTTCTGGGATGAATGGGAAAAATGTTAGTGTTGTGATACCTCCTACTTGGCTTTGTCTGACTGTAAAGAAATAGTAGTGTCACAAAAGGGCTTCTGCTGAAGAAAACATTTCTGCATCACTCTCTTTACGATCATCTTATTTCATTTGTAGCTAACTGAAGCAATATTGACTGCTCTGCTTTAGACTAACAGTGTTGACCTTCGGTAAAGAGAAACTTGCTTCATTTTATAGCTTTTACTGTCAATTTATGTAACATCAGTGGAGAATTAGCAGCCTCATAGATGCTACTTAAAAAAAAAAAAAAAAAAAGATATGTAAAAATCCCAAAGTTTTGTGCTCTCTGCAAACTGCAGTTCAGCAGGTGGTAATTCTTACAGGATTGCATTCTGTTCTGGAAAAGCAATGGTGTGTCACTCAGTCCTATTCTTAATTTACTTGCCTTCATTTCTTCACCCAACCATATGAGGTGCAGTACAGTGCACTGTTGGCACTAACTTGGCTCAAATATTCGTGAAGAAAGTATCTGTAAAGTGTGTGAAGTATTGAGATGTGTAAATGGAGGGTGGCATCTCAAATAAATGGAGGTCCCTCTGAACAGACAGAATATTATATATGTAAGGGACTGGAAGAATCTCAAGATCTTTCACTTCAGAAAAAAATATGATGTTTGATCACAGGACTTGTACAGAATGAAGAACAGCATTTCCACAGCTTCTGCCATGGCAGTCTAAAAGTAGTACTTGGAGTGATATTACTATGTCAACTAATGAATACAGTGTGCAGGAACACGTCTGACTTATTTTCTGAACAGTAGCTGTCTAGTCAAAGGTTCTATTGCAAGACATGATCCACAACAGGAAAAAAGACCAAGTAAACAGAGCTTAAGTTTTAAAAGATCCTTCTTGGCAGATTCTTATTCCAGAGGAAATGTCTCCTCTTTCAAGAGAGCTATTTTTGGAAGGAGGAATAGCTCTGTTGTGGTGTCATGCATGGATAGAGTAGTGCTATGTTAAATTTAGTATTTTCAACTCTAGATTTTCTTTGTGTCCTCTGAAAATGCACTCCCATAGTCAAGATATTAAAACCGATTTTATTCATGGCTGATCCTAGTTTGCAAGCATGAGCATCACTCAGAGCTGCTGATCAGGGCATAAAAATCTTTAATGATGCATAACTACCAGTCTGTGAAAAAATCAGCTAATGTTACTGCATTATGCTGCATTGTAACTCCATACTGAGATGTTCCATTAACCACTGAATCCAGATGCTGTTTTGGTTTGCTGGCTATATTTATTCTCCCTATATTAGCCTTGGTGTGCCCTAGAAAGTATTTTGTCTTTGCTTTATGTTTAATACAGATTTACAGAATGATGCCATTTGTGAAGGACTCCTACTGTACTTTCTGCTTAGTTTATGTAATTTTTATGGCAGCTTTCTAGTATAAGTGGATCCAAACTTGTATTCACTGAGTCTGGGTTTGTCAGCTGAGCTGCGTGTCCCCATTGCAAACATCACTGTGATAAAAGTGTGTGAAAGTTTACAGTAAAAAGGGAAATAGAAATAGGACCTAAGCAGTGCCAGCACACACAGGATCAGTGCATATGAGTTCCACTTGAATAGCACAGCAGAATTCAGTGCTTTAAAATTCTTCAAAAATCAGAGGAAGAGTGGCTGACACACATGGCTGTTCTGCCATTCTGCCATTTAACTTTATCTGGACAGGATGGAGAGCTGGACAAAGGGGAACCTAATGAGGTTCAACAAGAGTAAGTGCATAGTCCTGCACCTGGGAAGGAACAATGCCATTCACCAGTACAGATCAGAGGCTGACCTGCTGGAAAGCAGCTGCATGGAGAAGGACCTTAAAGTCCTGATGGACACAGTAAGCCACCTACAGGACAGTGATGAGCCCTAATGGCCAAGAAGGCAAATGATATTCTGGGGTCCATTAAGAAAAGTGTGGTCTGCAGGTCACACTTCTCCCCCTGTACTCTACCCTAGTGAGACCACACTTGGAGTATGGTGTACAGTTCTTAAGCTCCCCAGTTCAAGAGGGACAGGAATATACTTGAGACAGTCCAACAGAGGACTATGAGGATGATAAAGAGACCAGAATACCTGTCTTATGAGAAAGGCTGAGAGACCTGCAGCAGTTTAGTCTGGCGTTGAGAAGACAGAGAGGGGAATCTTATTAACATTTACAAGTATCTGAAGGGTGAGTGTCAAGAAGAGGCTAATCTCTTTTCAGTGCTGCCCTGGTAGAATAAGGTGCAACAGACACAAACTAGAACACAGGAAATTCCACCTCAACATACGGAAAAACTTCTTCAATGTAAGGGTGAGAGAGCACTGGATAAGGCTGACCAGACAGGTTGTCTCCTTCTCTAGAGACTTTCAAGGNCTACCTTACCCCAGGGTCTGGTTTATGTGCAAGGTGAGTTTGTAGGATCAGCCAGGGGAGTTAGAATCAGAGTAGTTAAGTGGGTTACACAGCAGAGAGGCCAGAAGACACACAAGCTCCCAGAGAGACTGAAAGTGTCTCTGTATCTTATCTATATTTGTGTCCTTGCTTTTATATGTCTCAGCAAGCCTATGAGTGAAGTAGACATCACCATTGTTTTCTTTTCACAGCCTATAATCTAATTTTTTTTTCATTAAAATATTCCAATTAGCCTCAAACCAGCACACTATGGCAAAGTAAGAAGCTTTAAAATAATTACTTGAACTATGGAAAGTATATTACAGGTGAACGAGCTGAATGACACCATGAACTGGAAGTCTGACTCAAGGATGTGTGTCTTGACCTTATTAAAAAGTAGCAATGTTGCCACTGTTGTAAAATAGAAAATGCCATTTTCATTTTATTTTCAACCTATATTGTGCTGGTTTGAGGGTGATTGGAATATTTTACTGAGAGAAATTAAATCCTTAGCAGTGAGAAGAAAGAAAAATAACAGTGACCTATATCGCTCATTCTTCTTCTGAGAGAAGAAAGTAATCAAAATATAAGGTAAGACACTCACTTCTCACACACTTCTCAGTTAGTTCTCACTTGTTCTCTCTGGTGGTCTGTGTGGTTGCATCTGCCTTAACTCTTTAATCTAGCCTAGCCTTTTTCCTCTAACCGCCTCATTGTCTTTTTGACATCTCACCTCAGATCTCTCCAGATTTATCACGTGAGATATAGGGGGATTGATCTGGTTATTTCTGAGGGGAGGGAAAGAGGGGGAAAGGGGGAGGAGGGTTGGGTCGGGAGTCTGACTGGAGGAATTTTTGTGTCTCTGTATTACTTTTAACTTGTATATAACTGTAAATATTTGCATATATTGTGTATATATATTCTTGTAAATTGTACTAAGCTGTAAATATAGCTTCCTTAACTTCCAGCCAACTGAGTCTAGTCTGGTGAATTTGTGTATACACATATGTATACATATGTGTGTTCAATTATTTAACATTCCTTATTAAAATTACAAGGAACATACACAGACAGGTTGTAAGAGAACCTTCTGGCAAGAATGAGTAAGTGGGAGGTCAAACTACTGGAATTCATGGAGGGATGTGTGCTAGCCAATGTATTCATAAATGACCCAGGAAAGGAGGTGAGCTGAAGAATGAAAATATTGAGAGTAGCAAGTCAAATGTGTCAAGTGAAGTGAAGAGCTGTGGATAGAATGAGTGAGAAACCATCATGAAATGTGGTCTAGGGAAGTTAAACATAAAGCATTTCACCAGGGAAAATATAATTTGAGCTTTCCACATAAAATAATGGACACTGAGTGGATGATGACTTCTTAGGAGAAAGGTTTTGACAGATAGTGCCAAGAAAATGTCAGCTTAGTGTTAAATAGCAATAAAATTAAAAAAATAAAATCTAGGCAAAAGCTATCAAGGAATAGAAAACAAAACAAAGGATATCACAGTGGCACTGAATAAACTGCTGTTTTGCTCACCCTTTAAATACTGTGTGTGATTCTGGTACTCTCATCCCAGAACAGACATGATATAGTTGAAGTAGGGTGAGCTAAGGATGTATAGAGTCATGGAATTGTTTTGGTTGGAAACACCTCTAAGATCATTGAGTGCAACCATCAACCTGACCACCATGGCCATTAAACCATGTCCTGAAGTGCCATCTCTACGTGTTTTTTTAACACCTCCAGGGACAATGACTCCACCACCTCCCTGAGCAGCCTATTTTAATGCCTGACCTAGTGCAATTTCAGCTATTTCCTCTCATTCTATCACTTGATGCTACGGAGAAAAGGTTGACCCCCACTTCACTCCAACTTCCTTTCAGGTAGTTGTAGAGAGCAGTAAGATCTCCACTCAGTCTCCTCTTCTCCAGACTAAATAATCCCAGTTCCCTCTTATGTTCAGAGATAAGAAGCAGTTTCTATATGGGGAACTGCCGAGTAGATGGGGACCCCTCAAACAGCAGAAGAGAAACATCAGCGTATAAGATTATGAATAACACAGAAGGGCTGATCAAGTTCACTGTCATCCAGTTCTACAACAAAGGCGCATCAATTCAGAGAGTGGGAACCAGGTTAATACTAGGCAGTGATAGCTGATTTTTCAAGCAGTAGGTCTATAAAACTCCTTGATAAAGGGTGCTGCCATAGTGCAGGCTTAGGTGGTCCAAAGGCCAGTGAGGTTAACTAAACACACAGCATTGCATGAAAGAGCAGAAAATTCCCCGAAGCAGAAATACCTGGGGACTGGCAGAACGTTTAAAGAAAAGTGTCATATACTTGGACCATGACCAGTTTTTCCCAGGTATCTACTTTAACTGACTAGTAGAAGCAAGGTATAGAAGAAACTAGACCTTTGGTGTGACACAGTGTGGATAACCTCAGGTATCTCACTCTCCAAATAAGCTCCTGCATGTATAAATGCAGGCTGGGGCAGAGAGCTAGGGGCTGCTTTTCTGTGTGACTTCAGAAATATCACTGAAGGATGGAGAGGCAGAAGGATTGTCTCAGCTAGTCTAGCTACTTGTTTTAATCTAGTTGATGTAAACCCAAGAGTTTTCTTTTTGGGCTCACCACTTCTTCTAAAGATTTCCTTGCTCAAGGGCTTTCTGAAACAATCTAGTGCAAAGTAGAAAATACATGGTGTGCATTACCTCTAACTTAACCACATCAGTATCTAAGCTAATAGTTCGTATACTGACGCTGTGTAACTGCACTTCACCTCCTGCAAAAAATGTTTCTCTTCATGTTGGGGGAAAAAATAAAAAAAATGTTCCAGCAAAAGATACTGTCAAAGTCTTGTGAAAAATATCTTAAGCAGTGTTTCATGCTCTAAAAAAAAATGTAGGCTTTGGAAAATCTCTACAAGACTGGAGATTGGAGGAATGTTGAATGCAAGCTTTCCTCTCTAGAGCAGTGAAACACTACCACCCATACATACTTTTGCTTTCACAGCAGGTTTGATAATAGACTAAAGCACAGCTGCTACTGTGGCATGATGCTCCTCCTTTCCACACAGAGCAAAGTTTTCCCTCCCAGACTCCTACTTCAGTCTGTACAAGCAGGCAGTAAGCCAGTTTGAGGAGCTTATCAGAGAGCTAACCTGTCAAAGAAAAATGACTAATGTTTGATTGTACAACGTTCCAGCATGAGCAAGGGACAAGGGCAATGCTAGGGAGATGGTTTGCCTTTCTGTCACTGATTTGCACCTTACCTCAATGAAGGCTAGCTGAGATGAAATGACTGCTGTAGAGACAATATTATTTTATAGGGGTTTGTAAAGGTAAAATTATAAAAGCTACAGAGATTTAATAACCTCATCAGTCCAGTCTGGACAGTTCACTGTCCTTCGCCCAGTAGAAAGGGATTTCAAGCATCTCTTGTATTCCTTGGAACACTTTCTCTATTCTCAAAAGCCTATCCTTAGATTAAGTCTGGTAAGGGTGTTTTTCCTTTAATCATTCTGTACATCTGTTCTGCAACAGGGAGTAAAATTGGAAAAAATCCCTGACAGGATCCTGCCTTTTTAGTGACTGTGTTTCTTTCTCTTCCTACATTTGCATTTAAGATGCAGCAAATCAACTCTTAGCACTTCTCACTGTCTTAACTAAGAAATAAATATCTTACCTGCTCTAACCTCCAAAAGCCACACTAAGCTGGAGAAGGTGACTTTTGATTATAAATTGTAGTCAGATGTTGTATTAAAGACCATGTCAAAATGGATCTCTTTGTAATTCTCATTTGTGCTAGCATCTGGAATAATTTAAATTATAAATGAAAATCTGATCTCTGTGGTTAGCCAAATCAAAAGGCCTGAAAGGCTTTATGCTTAAAGTGTCATTTAATTCCTAAACAGATCAGAAAGTTGCAGAAACCAAAATCTTACCAAATCCTTCAAAAGGAGGAGGAAAATAAAAAAAAGAGAGAGAGAGAGAAGGAAAAGGAGAAAGGAAATAAAGCAGAAGAGGAAAAGGGAAAGGGGAAAGGGAAAGGGAAAGGGAAAGGGAAAGGGAAAGGGAAAGGGAAAGGGAAAGGGAAAGGGAAAGGGAAAGGGAAAGGGAAAGGGAAAGGGAAAGGGAAAAGACTAACCTATTCACTGAAAAGTTTGACAAAAAACGTGTAGACAAGTAAAACCTAGTATGTCCATTCTGCCAGCACTAAATAATTAACTTGTCTGGTGACCATTTCAGTGATGTACTTTAACCAAGAACTTAACTGAAAATTAAGGAAATGCTTGATGTCTTCGACAGGAAGGGAAGGGATTATTCGTGGTGTTTAATGTTAATAGTTGGATTGCACTGGGTAACACTCCGTAAATGTAATGTACCTTGCTGAACAGGCCTCTGCCATCAGTGCTGATTTCCTCCTTGGGTTGTCCCCCCAAGTGCCACAGACCTGTGCCAGGTGAAGGGGAGTTCAAATGGATTTAGGCAGAAATTTCTTGAGTTTTGGAAGATTTCCAATACTCAGTTACATGAGTAAGAATTGTTAAATATATGTGCTCAGCACTATGTGGAGCAGTTCTTCTGAAAAATGCAATATCCTTTCTCTTGATTTGGGCAAGAGATTAATTAAAAACACATATGTATTTATTGTCCTGCCAAAAGTCTAGCTGATGTAACTAGGCTGGTACTGACTCTGACCAGTTTCCTAAGCATCATTCCGAAATAGCATAGCATGTTGAGAGGGATGAGGTTACTTCCTTCTTTGGCCAGGATGTACCAGGATCAGGGAAAGACCTTTAGCTTTTAAAGTAAAACAAAGTTTACCAGATTATGTGGGCACATGAACATAATATAGCCTGGCACACAGGCTTCTCTACAGAAAGTGGGAACTGCAAATGTCAGCTCAGTATACCAAGAAAGAAGCCAGCCTTACAAAATTCAGGTTACCTTATGATGTCAAGTGCAGGTTGGCGGTCTAGTGTAAATTGTAGATATTTATTCTGTAACAGTTTTCTATAAACATGAAACAAGGCAGATCCTCACTTTACCATTAACTAAGCATTGGCTGCACTCTCAAGTCTTCTGTATAACAGGAAAAGACAAAGCTTAAATTCATAGGCAGAATTGCTGCATAATAATTTCTTACCCTTTAGAAATTAACGGCGTCACAACTCACTCAACCAAATCAGTATTTTTTTTTTCTGAAGAGGAAAAGACACCAAGTGTCTACAAAGAAGTGGCTATTGCTATCCTATTCTATTTTGAAAGGCACTCGAGTGTTCTGAAAATAAATCACAAATTGATGTTCTCAGATGTAAGTACAAAATCACATAATCATGCATTTCTCAATAGTAGATGCAGGGGAATTGGTTTCAGCCTTACAGAAGAGGCCTGGAAAGAATAAGTTTAATGAGCACTGTATAAGGTAATGTTTCTAGTTGTATTTCAGGGAGGGGGAAAAAAAACCAAAAAAGTTCTCTCAGAGATATTCCCTAAACATCTAGTTCCTGCAGTATTTTTGAATTACACATTCATTTGTTTTTTAAGACAGCTTATGGAAAATTGATGATATGAAGAAGAAAGCATGGGTTTCTGGTAAATAATAGGGAAACATTAGTTCTGTTCCTGGCTCTGCTGTAATTTTCCAGATGACCCTGGGCTATTTTCTTAACAATCACGCACCCTCAGTTGAACACACTAGGATGTCTTTTCTCCTCATACAGTCTCTGCTTGTCTTACTCAGTAGCAAGCTGTTTGGAGTGGGCCAGTTCTCACTGCACACCATGTAAGTCCTATGACAACAGAAGTCTGATTTTAACTCTTACCAGATTCATTCAATGAATAATTTCCAAAATAGAAATGGAGGCATCACAGAGGGTTAAGGAGATTGGTGGCACGAAAAATGCAGGGAAATGATATAAAGGAAAGTAAGGATTTCGTTTTATGGGCTTTGTGGGTGGAGATGAAGGTAAGCTGAGTTGTGATGTGAAGGCTGAGGGTGGAATACGGTTGTTGAAATACATGTAAGACACAAACCACTAGACTTTCAAGACAAAAATAGCCCATCTTATTTTCCCTTTTCCTCTTTCATTTACTGCTTTGGGAGATGCCCCTGGGAACACATTCCCCAGCTCACACTGCCAAACACAAGCAGGATGAAAAAAAAAATAAATGAAAAGCAGGCAGCTCCTCATAAATGTCAAGGCTGCTGGTTTGTGAAGTTGCAAGAGCAATGCACAGCAGTGTATCTCCCAGTACCCAACTCTTGTAGGCTTAGGTACAAAATCACCAACATTTTCACAAGAAATAATGCTAATCTCTAAAATTTGCCTGGAAATCACTCAGGGGTAACACGCATTTAATTATTTTATAATGAAATTCCTTCCTGAAGGCAAATTGAGAGCAATTGTTCTTTTATTGCTACCTTTTCTTTGCCCCTGTCCATGCACATTATTGCTGATATGAAAAATCAGAGGAAAAAAGATTTTTTTTAAATAGCTTTTTTGTGTATCTTTAAAGTATACAGCCAAGTCTAGAAAACTTTGTTCCCAAAATGGAAAATATTTCTCTGAGCTAAATCATTCCAAGACTCTCTTTCTGTCACTTTTATCTCTTTTTCCATCCTGGTGTGTTTAGTCTGAGTAACCACATGCATGTTACAGTATGGAGTTTGTATCATGTAATGGTGTTTTTCTCACCTTCTGCCTTGACCTGACCCATAGTCAAACATGTCCTCTGATAACTGTTGGAGTGAGTCCAGAGGAGGGCCACAAAGATGCTCAGAGGGCTGAAGCACCTCTCCTGTGAGGATAGGCTACAGGAGTTGGAGCTCTTCAACCTGGAGAAGAGAAGGCTTTGAGGAGACTTTGTAGTGATCTTCCAGTATCTGAAGGGGGCCTACAGGATGGCTGGGGAGAGATTATTGACAAGGTCTTGTAATGACAGGACAAGGAGTAATGGGTTTAAACTGGCAGAGGGGAAATTTAAACTGGATGTTAGGAGGAAGTTCTTTACAGTGAGGGTGTTGAGACACTGGCACAAGTTGCCCAGGAAGGTTGTGGCTGCTCCCTCCCTGGAGGTGTTTGAAGCCAGGTTGGATGAAGCTTTGAGTGACTTCTCTAGTGGGAGGTGTCCCTGCCTATGGCAGGGTGGGTGGAACTAGATGATCTTTGAGGTCCATTTGAACCTAAACCATTCTGTAATTCTGTGATAACATCGTACAGCCCAAGCACCAACTCACTCCAAAAGCCTCACCATTAATGAACATCAGTCTGAGAATATATGCATATAGATGCATATATATGCATATATAAAAGAAAAATACTATATATACTCTAACACTATACATATAATCTGGTACTCTATATACAGTAATTGCATGTGTATATATATATATATATATAAAATGAGAATGAAGAAGATACTAAAAATGGCTTGAAAAGTCCTTCAGCCTTTACCATATATGGCATTTCCAGTATATTTAAACTCTGAATCCTTCCCTCTGGCTTGAACAAAAAGATTTCCACTTCTAAANAAGTACAAAATCACATAATCATGCATTTCTCAATAGTAGATGCAGGGGAATTGGTTTCAGCCTTACAGAAGAGGCCTGGAAAGAATAAGTTTAATGAGCACTGTATAAGGTAATGTTTCTAGTTGTATTTCAGGGAGGGGGAAAAAAAACCAAAAAAGTTCTCTCAGAGATATTCCCTAAACATCTAGTTCCTGCAGTATTTTTGAATTACACATTCATTTGTTTTTTAAGACAGCTTATGGAAAATTGATGATATGAAGAAGAAAGCATGGGTTTCTGGTAAATAATAGGGAAACATTAGTTCTGTTCCTGGCTCTGCTGTAATTTTCCAGATGACCCTGGGCTATTTTCTTAACAATCACGCACCCTCAGTTGAACACACTAGGATGTCTTTTCTCCTCATACAGTCTCTGCTTGTCTTACTCAGTAGCAAGCTGTTTGGAGTGGGCCAGTTCTCACTGCACACCATGTAAGTCCTATGACAACAGAAGTCTGATTTTAACTCTTACCAGATTCATTCAATGAATAATTTCCAAAATAGAAATGGAGGCATCACAGAGGGTTAAGGAGATTGGTGGCACGAAAAATGCAGGGAAATGATATAAAGGAAAGTAAGGATTTCGTTTTATGGGCTTTGTGGGTGGAGATGAAGGTAAGCTGAGTTGTGATGTGAAGGCTGAGGGTGGAATACGGTTGTTGAAATACATGTAAGACACAAACCACTAGACTTTCAAGACAAAAATAGCCCATCTTATTTTCCCTTTTCCTCTTTCATTTACTGCTTTGGGAGATGCCCCTGGGAACACATTCCCCAGCTCACACTGCCAAACACAAGCAGGATGAAAAAAAAAATAAATGAAAAGCAGGCAGCTCCTCATAAATGTCAAGGCTGCTGGTTTGTGAAGTTGCAAGAGCAATGCACAGCAGTGTATCTCCCAGTACCCAACTCTTGTAGGCTTAGGTACAAAATCACCAACATTTTCACAAGAAATAATGCTAATCTCTAAAATTTGCCTGGAAATCACTCAGGGGTAACACGCATTTAATTATTTTATAATGAAATTCCTTCCTGAAGGCAAATTGAGAGCAATTGTTCTTTTATTGCTACCTTTTCTTTGCCCCTGTCCATGCACATTATTGCTGATATGAAAAATCAGAGGAAAAAAGATTTTTTTTAAATAGCTTTTTTGTGTATCTTTAAAGTATACAGCCAAGTCTAGAAAACTTTGTTCCCAAAATGGAAAATATTTCTCTGAGCTAAATCATTCCAAGACTCTCTTTCTGTCACTTTTATCTCTTTTTCCATCCTGGTGTGTTTAGTCTGAGTAACCACATGCATGTTACAGTATGGAGTTTGTATCATGTAATGGTGTTTTTCTCACCTTCTGCCTTGACCTGACCCATAGTCAAACATGTCCTCTGATAACTGTTGGAGTGAGTCCAGAGGAGGGCCACAAAGATGCTCAGAGGGCTGAAGCACCTCTCCTGTGAGGATAGGCTACAGGAGTTGGAGCTCTTCAACCTGGAGAAGAGAAGGCTTTGAGGAGACTTTGTAGTGATCTTCCAGTANATGAAGAAGATACTAAAAATGGCTTGAAAAGTCCTTCAGCCTTTACCATATATGGCATTTCCAGTATATTTAAACTCTGAATCCTTCCCTCTGGCTTGAACAAAAAGATTTCCACTTCTAAATGCCATCTCCTTATAAATCAGACCAGAAAAAATAAACAGGGCATAGCTTCCACTTACTGCACAGAAGAATGTGAAAAGGAACGGGTAAAAGTAGAAGATTTGCAGCAAAACTCAACTCCTCCTGCTTTCTGCTACTAAGTGCCAGAAAACTGTCTTGTCTTTTCTTTCTCCCTTCTTCCCTCCACTCTTTCCACTCCTGCCTCACAAATCCTGGCTTCTGAATAAAAAGAGTTTTTCCCCTCCTCTGCAGCACAGGCAACAGTCACGGAGAGGAGGAGCTTAAGATTCTACCATGGTCTTATGGGATACAAAGATTTCTTAGGCAGCTTCTTGACTTACTTTCCTCTTGCATTTACGATTAAGCTGCCAGAATGCATTGGAACTAGGAGATCCCCTCCTCTCTCAGTTCAGCCAGGACTACTGTCTGGTTTTCCTGTCTTGCACTTCAGAACGGGACAGAATACAGCCCACACATTCAAAAAAAGCAAACTGCTGCAGGGACACTGACAATGTGCTCCTCCCTTCTGGCTGCAGCACTATGCTATTTTACTTTCTGGTCATTTTCAGTGCACCTGACATTGTACAGGGCTTTGACAAATGTTTTTAGCTCAGGTCCTGGGAGGCAGGTTTCCTTCAGTAACTGCTGGATGTTGTGGAAAAGGATGTCTGAGCCACAAAAACACAGAATAATAGGGGCTGGAAAGGACCTCTGGGGATCACCTAGTCTACTCTTGTTATAAAGCAGGGTCACCAAGAGGAGGTTGCCAAGGATGGTAGCATCCAGGTGAGTTTGGAATGCCTCCATAGAAGGAAACTCCACAACCATTCTGGGCAGCCATTCCAGTGCTCTGACACTCTCAAACTAAAAAAGTTTTTCATATGTTTAGATGGAACTTCCTGTGGTCTTGCTTGTGCCTGTTGTTGCCCTGTCATGGAACCATGACTGTAAAGAGTGTGGCCCCAGTCAGAGAGGTCTTGCAGGTCACTCAGCCTATGAGCTGGCTCCCTGGGGCTGCAGCTAGGGCTTGAGCATCAAGGCTGGATCTGGAAACCTCACTATCCCTGCACTGTTCCAGTTACACTATGAATAACAGAGTGTGAACTCCAGAAGATGGAGACTCATTGTAATTAGTAAGAGTGCTAAGGGGTCATTTTGCTATTTACATGTTAATGTGCAAAACTTAAAAAATTATAAAAGGAGAGATGCTATCTCTCCCATTTTTCAAACTGTGTTATGTCTATTCCTAGTGCAGGTCAGATGGGTGGGGTGTTGGACATCACCTGTCCATAGTCTGCAGGAGTCCTTATGTTGACATGGCTTGGGGTGGGCCCCTTGCCATACCTTGTGCAGTTTCAGGTTGTGTGAGCCTGTCACTGAGGACAACAATCAAAATCACCAACACAACTATGAAGGGTTTAGCCATATATGGCAGAAACGCAGCAGAATGCTTTAGTTTAAGCTAGACCTTATGGTGGCCTATCTGGTTTCCTTTATGGAAGCATTTAAGACCGGGGAAATATTTTTTTCCTTGCAGTCTCTGATTTGATTTTCCTGTCTCCCTGACACTCCCCATCTATTGTGCAGCACTCCTACACCTTCACTAACTGTGAAAACTCAGGAACTTAATTTAATATTTGCTGCATTCTCTGGATATTCTCATAACACCATTTTCATTAATAAATAATGCAACAGCAATCTTTCTTTCCCTGGGTGCTGTAAATTAGCTATTTCTGGGTAGACAAGAATCTCAAGTGAAAATGAAATAGAAGTGCTGCTGTGGTTTCATGTATTTTGTTACAGAAAAATTTCACCATCAAATTAGAAATACTCATCCCAAAAAGAAACAAACAAACAAACCAACAAACCTCAAGCAAAATGGGAGTACCCTAGATAAGTTTAAAATTTAGCAGCTGATGAATTCCCTAGGTGTAGGACTCTGTTCAGGTGACACACACCACCAGATAACTGAGACCAGACTGATCTCTCTGTGAGCATTGCTTTTTTAATTTGCAGGGCTGCAGCAATGACCCCATCTGGGAAGCATTAAGCAATTTGCATGGCTGAGACAATGCTGTTCACTGTTGACAGGTATCTCCACTTGCTGAAGCCTGCTGGCTTCTGTACTCATCCAGTTTGCTATGGGACATGAATACCACTGCCCACGAGAAGCTTTGCAATCCCCAGTTTGCTATGGGACATGAATACCACTGCCCACGAGAAGCTTTGCAATCCCCAGTGCTCCTCCTCAGCTGGCGATTGGGAAACTCTTAAGGGTGAGAAAAGTTGTTAGATAGGGCACCTACGGGTCCAGGTATCCACATGCTAGCAAGAACCAAGGGATCAGACTGCCTGCTTTCAAACACAGGGAGTTGTACAACATGTCTGCGGAGAAAAGCAGTCCTCTCTACTGGGAATGGATGCAGAGCAAGTGTGAAAAGGACCAGAAGGAGAGCTGAATAGGAAAGAGACTTCTAAACCAGTGTTAAGGAAGAAATGTGATGAGGTTTCTTCTTTCTGTTGCTGTTTCTTTCTGGAGCTAATCAAGAATGAAAGCCTCACACCCAGGTACAAACACACTTTTTCTAAATTTGTCATGTATTTCTCTCAAAGTCTTCATATCCTGACCAAGAATGGAAGAGAAAACAGAGCTTTTCATCTTCCCTCTCCTATTTTTCTGCATGTCAGTATACCAGAAGCATCCCAACAACAACAGACAAGGCTTTCTCCATGTTTCTTACTGGGTAAGCAACTCAATCTCTTTTTGAAAAACTCTGGAATGAAAATAGCATCACTATTTCCTCTACTTTTTGACTAATGCTTATGGTGACTTTGCTTGCCTAAGTGCAAAAGCTGATGACTTCACCATACTGTGTCCAAATGCCATGGACTACGAGGTGATAAAAGAACAAAATTATTTTTTCTGGGTATGTTGAACTACAGGGCTGTCACATATAACAACATTACCTCATGTTTGGAGAGCCTGGAATATTCTGTTATACCACATTGATCACCCACCTTTAATAAGGCAGAGGTTATTGCTGTGGTGCTACATCCAAATTAAAACTTTTTTTTTTTTTCTTTGTCATTTGGCAAAAGAGGAATTCTAATTAAGGTAGAATAGATGTGCTGACTGAAAGCCAAATATCCCTCATTTTCCCTCTTCGTCCAGTCCTGGATTTCTGCACTGAAGCTGGGGATATTTTATAAAGGTTAAACAAAATATTTCGAGCAAAGTCTGCTTTTTATGAACCCTGTCTCTGTCTAACCTTTCACTCTCAATAACATGAAGAAAAATATACAATACTGAATGTCTGGCGGCAGCTCCCAGCCACTGTGAGACAGTTATACTGCTGCAAAATCATGTTAGCTGGAAGTTTGCAACACTGAGATACGCTTGAATGCTTAGCCTCTGTTTCTACACCGCAGCTTTCAGTGTGAGAGATTTTTGCTTAAATCTCCCTTTGCACAAATCTTCCCCAATTGTTTACCAGGACCATCTACTTTACAATGATGCTTTTGAAGGCTGTTGATGAACAATCTTTCTGTACTTGCCATTTCGTCCTGATGGAAACTTCTGAAACTGCTCCAGAGACCTCTTTGGTTTGCCTGCCAGATAATGCCTCAGCTTGTCTTTGCCCTTCATTCCATTTTTGTTAAGTTTAGCTCTGTGTCCTGATTAGGTGCAACTGACTGAGCAAGTTTTTCCTAATAATGTGCACTCACAAACATGTACTTGTCACAAGTCAAAGTGAGCTACTGGATGCTTATCATTCCTTTAATGGGGGGGGGGGGGGGG